>CM052158.1:9283856-9298554 GCA_028455555.1 Augochlorella aurata | reverse complement strand
CCTGTAACGTGCTTCATTCGCGAAATTTCGAGAGGAATTCTGCGCGATGGTTCGAGAGATTGGGTCGCCCGAGACGTCAAAAATATAACGACGCGGTTTTGCATCTCTCGCAGAATTCGCCGACAAGTTGTAATAAGGATTTCGATTTATAAAGTTATAATAATACCGCGAGCCGGCGTCCCAACTTAAACGCTATAACAATACCGCAGTTAAGGAACTTCCGAAGCAGCGTTCGGTAAAACGAACCGTCAGCGAGCAAACTTCCTCGCGGAGTTAAGGAATCGATTAAACGGCGGTCCCATTCCCTCCTTTCAGCTATTTTTTGGAAATCGTTATTTCTGACCATTCAGCATCGTTACACGCCGGGAATAAATTAATCAATACCAAGAAGCAACGATCTGTCTCGATTTTACTCGTAAGTGGACTTTTTACTTGACTGTAAATTTCACTCGACCTTTTTAGCTCCTTGTTGTGACGTGTTCGTTGCAGCGTGCTCTAAGTGCGTCTCGCTCGCGTTAATAAATGAGGAGCGGAATGAAACGGTATCGAATTTTAATTAATCTCCCGTTGCATTGTAGCCGTAATACCTTGTAAACACGTAAACAGCTGCAGATATTAATATTCTGCTGCAGTCAGCTGCCTTAATACTCTTGACGGAACGTGTTTGATCAGAGCCGTTGATATGATTGCTGAAGACATAATTCGTATAATGCGTTGCCGAAGAATTTCAAAGGTTTTATTTAAAAGAAATTTAGAACGATGGAAAAGGTGAGGAATAATTTCGGTATTAATAAGGAAATATATTTCTGGAGAATTTTTAGTTCGTCGTATATTAACGTAATTAACAGTGAAGAAAGACACTACAATATGTATTTTTAATATTATGTATTTTTATATATTTTCTATATTTTAGACAAGCAATTCTGGTATTAAAAAGAAAATAAATTTCTAGACTAATTTTAGTTCGTCATGTATTAACATTCAACGTAATTAACGCTGAATAAAGACATAAAAATTACACTACAATATGTATTTTTAATATTATGCATTTTTATATATTTTCAACATTTTAGACAAGCAATTCTGGTATTAAAAAGAAAATAAATTTCTAGACTATTTTTAGTTCGTCATGTATTAACATTTAACGTAATTAACGCTGAATGAAGACATAAAAATTATACTAAAATATGTATTTTTAATATTATGTATTCTAATATATTTTCACTATTTTAGTGAAAAATATTAGAGAAACGAAATCTAAAATTTGTCTCAGCCTCGGAGAATATATTTTTATAAATATCCGCGATAGCAGAAGGGGTGATCGTTAAATTAATTTCACGATCACCGAAGACGTTTTCAGAAACACTATAAAAGGATGAATTTAAGTGTACTTCAAAATTAACCATCTTCCTTGCGCGCGTAGTGCAACGAATCTCCATTCCGTGGACGAGAGGAGCCGTTTTAAAAAATACAAAGAACAAAGAATTTTAATCCACTCTAAAATTAACGAGTTTCTTCGAGCGTGCGGAGTTACGAATACTCGTTTATGCAGATGAGAAAAACGTTTTAAAAAATACAAAGAACCAAGAATTTAAATCTCCTCCGAAATGACAATTTCCTTATCGCGCACGGAGTGCCGTATATTTATTTTACAGACGAGAAGTGCATTCTTCAAGATTGCCCAAAGAACGAAGAACTTAAATCCACCCCCAAAATTAATGATTTTGATGCCGCTTGTGCAGCGCCGAATATTTATTTGAGAATTATATTTCTAAAAACTGTGCGAGGAACAAAGAATTTAAATCTACCTCTACAATTAATTTTTCTTCCAGTGTGTGGAATGTTAAATATTCACTTTGCAGACGAAGAGTATATATATAGAAGAATTGAAATCCACCCCTAAAATAAATGATTTTCTTATTGCGACTCGAGCGTCGTATATTTATTTTAGAGATGGCAAAATACATTTTTAAATATTGCACGAGTAATAAGGATCTTAAAGGATCTTAAAGGATCTTAAAAATATTTATTTTGCAGATAAGAAGCATGGTTTTAAAAAATATGCAAGGAGCAAAAAATTGAAATCCACCCCCAAAATTAATGATATTGTCATCGCGTGTATAGTGTCGAATATTTATTTAGCAGATGAAAAATACATTTGAAAAAAGAATTGACATCCACCCCTAAAATTCATGATATTTTCATAGCGTGTACAGCGTCGATCATTTTGCAAAATAGAAGTATATATTTTTAAAACGAAAAATTGCAATCTACCCGCGAACGACCGATTTTCTTATCGCCTGGGAAGAGACGAATATTCATCGGGCAGAGAGCGAAATCCCGAAGCATAACAATTAGTTCGATGGCCAGTCGGATAGAGTTTCAGAGGAAAATAATTTGTTCCGCGATCGTTACCCGTGTCCATGTTCCTCGGCAATGGCCGAACGAAATGAATTGGCTGCTGGCGCTGGTCACGAAATTGCGTTAATCCAGTTTGAACGGCGTTCTTTGACTGGACAGCATGCTGGCGCGTGACAAAGCATACCGTGACGTGCCGGGGCGGAACACAGAGCGGTCCGAAGCAGGGCGTAGCAGAGCGCGGCAAAGCGTAGCAAAGCGTAAAAGCGCGCTTTCAGAAAATCGAGAATTTCCAAATCCGCCTCGGATTATTTAACTTACGTCCGGCCGAATTATCGAGACACCGTCCGAGCCCGAATATTAAACGAGCCGCTCGAAAATGCTCCGCGGAGCTCCGCCGTTCGAATGCTCCTTAGCTAATTACCCCGAGGTCCTCGACGAGCTCGTTAAATCGCGATGCTTTCCCGCGAGACGTCGAAAATAATAAGACGAGCTCCTAGCTCCGGTGAATGGTCCACCGGTTCCAGTAAAACAGCCAATCGTTAAACTTTATCGAACGGTGTACCGCAGTCCCGAACTCCGGCCGAACTGTGCCAGAGACATCATTTCCACCGAATCGAGTCGGATTTTATAACACGAGAACTCGCGAAGAAGGTCCGGCGACCCACGAATTCTGATCTCAACGACGTTTTGTAGGCTAGCCAACTTCGGAGTTTCCGCCGATACCTTCGAACCGCAAAGCCGCACTTTCGAGTGCAAAAATTGTCGTTGAAATGTCCCATTTATTATAATTACATTGCTTCCGGCTGTAGTAGAATTCGTATTTAATTAAATCGCCGCGCGATTATACTTGGAGTAGTTGGGAATTAAAAGTTGCGAATTAAAAAGTGTTGAACGCGTTCGTAAATTTACCTGTATAGAAACGGTCTTCTTTGTAATATTATCAACTTCATAATTATTTTATATTTTATAAATCATTTTACAATCTCTAGTCGAACGATTTATTCGAGTTATTCCAACCGTTTTAAATAAATAGAATAATCTACGATAATTATAATAATCGTTATTATATAAACTATTCGTCCAAAAAGAATTCGTTATTCAATATAATTATTTATTCAATATAATTATTTATTCAATATAATTATTTATTCAATTAATTATTTATTCGTGCCTGCGTCCATTCAGTACAATTTCGCATAAAGCTCGCGGCGAACTCCGCGCGGAGCAGCGAACGGGTTGAATTTCCGGGAAGAAATACGCGCACCCATCGCGATGGGCGCATCAATTCCGTAAAACGCGGCTGAAAATCCTCGAAAATGTAGTTCCCCGCGGAGCCGTTAATCTCGACGCCGCAGCATCTTTTCCCGTTTCCAATCGGAAAAGAGACTCGTCCCAGCCGCGTGAATCACTCCGAACAGCTTAATTACCATACCGACGTGGATCCAATAAAACGCGACGACGTGGAATCACTTTCTAGACCGCAGTAAACTAAACTTAGGCGTAAACCCACTTCGAAAATACCGTGACGGGACCATCCGCGGAATGGCTGGCTGCCAATTAGATAGACGTCTATCTGACAGCCGCATCTGCGGGACGTTCGACGTTCAATTGATATCGCTCCCCGGCCGACACCAGAATCCGGAACGTCGTCGACCCGTTACTCTTCCAGGCTGGCCGCGCTCAGACGTCGCTTCCCTGGAATTACGTTCCGCGGAAACAATTTCGCGACTAACGAAGTCGTCGGACGAATTTATCGACGAACGATTGTCCCGACTGGATTTTATCTCGCTGCTTGGCGTCTTTAATATCGCCGGATAATCGACGACGCGCGCGTCTGAATTGATAGACAGCGTCCTGGAAGAACAATGCGTTTGCACCTGTTCGATGCGTTCGATTTGTTGATTGCATTCTTAATCGCAGAGCTGTTAGGTATTATACTGATTTATAGAGAACTGGTTGCTCTGTATTGGTTAGGAGAAGATTTGTTTGTTTCATTTATGGTTGCTGCTGTCAGGGAAATTATGCGAATGAGAGATTCGACTGCGTTTATTGATTCAGGTGACACGTATTTTGGCCAAAGACTTTTCTGAACTTCGACCCACGGATTGGCAGCATCATCTAGGTTGAGAGGGCAAACTGGGCAAACATTGATGGAGTTGTAGAATTTATTTGTACCCTGTTGGGAGTATTAATAGAAAAAGTATAGCTAATTCCTCTAGTACAAACATTATAAGATCAAATAGATACTTTATTTAAAGCAAACTCTCGCATATAAGAAATTATAGAAACTGAAATTGAGTCGTTAAGAAATTAATAAATAAAGTTAAAAATTCTATCGCATATATTTTATCGTGTTATGTTAGTTTCAACAGTGCTATGAGTAACTATACACACGAGGTAACTTAATAAAACAACGTGTCCATGTATATCCCTATCAGAAACGATATAAAATAAGAGTATGCATAGAAAAGCCTGTTAAATATTTCAAAAAGACTACAGTTTTCTCGGCAAGTTCATGGAGCTTCCCAAGAACTCAAACTGTTCGATAAGACTTAACGATCTCGTTATTTCACTCTCGAGTAAATAGGATCTTTAGAAGAATGAATCGCGTTCGGAGAAAGTCGCGTCAAATTCCCTCGGTTAAGGCAGAATTTTATTTAACGAGTTGCTACCCCATCGCCTAAAACAATGCTCGAATTACTAACGAACGCGTGATCCAATAACTCCCCCATCGATTTCTCGAGTATTATTCTTAACAGGTTGAATGCCACGGGGGCCACTGGTGACCGGCACTTAACTTGGCTGTGACGCCATGGGGGCCACCGGTGACCGGCACGCCTAGATTCATAGAAATATATATAATTTAAACAAATGACAATACTTATAATTTCTTATTATTATCATCGTTGATGTCACCGGTGACCCCTGCCGAAATTAACATGCCAATCATGTTTATACGTTGTAAATTATCTATTGTAGATGATATTTCAACATTATATGTATCGCTAAATAGAAAGTTCATCTTGGCGCCACGGACAATCCCGGTAAAATTGGCGTGGCATTCAACCTGTTAAACAATGACGGCGCGTTTGATCGTGAAACGAATTACGATGAAAAGCAATCTTAGCAATCTTAGTTTTCGCTTTCATTTACAGAGTTCCTCGACGCAGTAGACAAGCAACATTTTCCATGTTCAGTAACGCGTAATATGGAAACGAGGGCTGGCGCATGCGCCCGTGTGGCTCTGCTAATTACAGTCTTCCAGAATATCTGCGCTCGAGATCTATTATTGCTGTACGGACGTTCGTTGTATCTAATTAGTATTGATACGGATATCGGTAAGTTCCAACTAGCGCTATAAATTTAGACCGCGGCCGCCCCGGTGCATACGAATAAATCACTATTTCGCTGTTTCGACGGGAATAGCGCGCGGAACGAGTTCTCTAATAAAAACGATTAACAATAGAACACGCGGAAATATTTCGAACGAATTAACGCGGCGAGAGAAAAAGGACAAATAGGATCGCGTTCGCCGGGCCGATTCCCGAGATCTTTTTTAATAACGCTCCCGGCTAACTCTGAGAAAGCACCTGTCACCGATCGGATATTGAAAATCCAATTATGTCATTAATTCGCACTCCGGCGACGTTTATGCGACCGCGTACGAAACGCTGGCTCGATCTGCTCGCGCGGTCTCATCAGCGATTATCAATTTTTAATGCCGCTCTCGGGGATAGTTTGAAAAATTACGGCGCCCGACGCGGCGCATGCACCTGAATATGCGCTTTGAAAGCGGGGCAAGTGCATTTTTTTTCTTTAATTAAATGTCACATCATTTGTGATCGACTGTAGTTATAATAGTCATAATTAGTCATATACTTCTGACTAGTTAATATTTAATATCTCAACAAATGCCAGTGCTTTGTTCAATTTAAAATTGACCAATAAAGGAAACTGCGTAGCGATTGAAAATAGGGCAAGCTCATTTACCACCCTTAAATATATATATATATATATTATTTTCATTAAAATCGCCTGATATTTATTGTATAATCAAATCACGCATTAGTAAAAACCTTGCCAGACTTGACATAATTAATTTATATTCTTTACATTAATTTAATCCGATGTTCTCGAAACAGCAAAAAATACACCACTTTCGAAATCAAACAGGAATATTAATAAATTCCAAAATAAATAATCTCGGCAATTAATATTCTAAAACGATAACAATATTCTAAAACAATAACAATATTCTAAGTAACCTAGTTCGATAAAGAACGCCGCTTCGAAGGCGACGAAATCAATTTCGATAGAATAAATAGCCCGCGAGCCTCGGGTAATTTTGAAGGACGATATATAGCGTCGCGAAATGGACCATTGAATTACAAATTTGGTGCCGGATGATTTGCGAGAGAGAAGTGGACGCCTCTCGAAGATGCGAGCGGCCGAGTGATACACAAGAGGCCGGGGAAATGGGATCAAGCCTGCGCGAGGCCGTTATTCCTCGCCGAGAGCGAGAGAGAGAGAGAACCGACCCAATAAATCAGCTCTGATCACATGGAAAAAGGAGTCCCGGTCCGAGTAGACCGGCTGATATTGTAATTCGTGTAATTAAGAGAAAATTACAGCCTGTTAAGGCGCAAACGACAAGGGGCCGCAAAACGAGAAACGAATCGACGAACGAGCGCGAGCCTGCCCCGCGAGTTCTGTCTCCAACGCGCAAAAATGTTCCGGGAAAATCGAAATTAACCGGAGAATATGGATCACAAGGACACCCCGTTATATGAATATTTTATTAGAGCAATCATAAATAATAATAATAATAATAATAATGATAGTGATAGCAATTTTTATTGAATTCTTCTTGATTAAAGATGGCTGTAAATCAATATCCTAAGTAACAATAATTGAATAAATGACGGGAAAAACAGTCATCGAGTATCGAGTCTCCTCGGATTATCGAAATATAAAGAATAATAATAATAATAACAATGATAACAATTTTTATTGAAGTCTTCTCGATTAAAGATGGCTCTAAATCAATATCCTAAGTAACAATAATTGAATAAATGACGGGAAAAACGCGGGAAAACCAGTCATCGAGTATCGAGTCTCCTCGGATTATCGAAATATAAGGAATAATAATAATAATAACAACAACAATTTTTATTGAATTCTTCTTGATCGAATATAACTGTAAATCAATATTCTAAGTAACAATAATTAAATAAACGATGCGAAAAAGCGCGGGAAAAACAGTCATCGAGTATCGAGTCTCCCCGGATTATCGAAATATAGCAGCGCGCCGACTTCGCGACAGTAAATACGAATTAACTCGAAGCGTTCCGCGTTCTTCTGGACACCTTCCAGGCTCAGAGATGAAAAACGGCGCGAGCCGGTGTTTCACTAGACTGCAAACAATGATTAACGACAACTGGGCGGGACATGCCCGGCAAATCCCAAGAATGTCGGCTGGAAACGTTCGAAAGACTGAAATAACTTGGACCGTCGAAGCAGATTACAAATCGTGGATATCGCAGCTCGGGCAGTCTTCATCGGAAGCTTATTATTAGTTCGCGAGTGCGTTCGGTTTCGGTGTACAACGGTGAGACTGCGGTGGAAAATGGCGCGAGCGCGGGGTGCCATGGAATTATATCAGTGGGTCGGAACCATGGCGTTGGTCGCGACGATTTTGTGCGCGTGATCCAAGCGAGGAAGACGAAATAAATTGTAAAATCGTTTTAAGTTAATTAACAATAAGATCTCGTCGGTAAATGGATTTTCTCTTCCGCGTTTAGGACGAAATAATAGAGCTTGTTAATCTCGAATAATTTTAATGGAACGTATCTATATATTTCAGTAGAATAAAAAGGAAAGCAATTTTTAAAAGTTGTTAAAATTTTATATCGTTTTTTTCTCGACAGTAATAACGTTAAATAAACGCGTCTTATATATTTAATTAACTAGTCCCTTTGTAATTTGCGAACGTCCGCGCTCTAATTAATAGAAAGCCGTCGTCCTAATTGAATGTTCCAATACGTAGGCGACGCGAGGACATTTTTCCGCGATTCTAAATACCGCGGATGTAATTAAAATCCGCGAATTAAAGATAAAAAAGCGCGCGATTATTATCAGCGAGGTCGCCGCGCGCACTGTCCAACTACGACGAGGAGAAAGATAACAATCTTTCCCTTCGGATCCGCCTCGGCAAGTATGTCAAAGGAGGATATGCAAACGCGGCCATTGTCTCCATTTACTTTGAAATAAGACAAAGTTGGCTCTTGTTTAACCTGAGAATTGGGAGGCTAAAGTCAAGCCGGCAGAGAGCTAACTAGCTTACATCCACCGACCGGAGACGAGGAATGCTTACATTCAACCGGCACGAGATACAAATACAAAGAAATACAAATCGAGACGCTATCTCCGGCTGCAGGAAGACAAACTCGGCCAGCCCATGGTCAACGGACTGCGAAACTTGGATCAAACACAACCTAAGCTCGGGGATTGCCGGCTGCATAGATACGCGGGAGAATTGTATCGTAATTAAACCGAGGATTTGTGATGCCCCGCGACTCGCCGGTAGCTACTGTACGCGAGTCTAAGAAGACGCAAATGTAATTGAACGTTTCGTTTAATTTGATTCGAACGCGGCTGCAATTTTCAATGTTGAATACGAATTACGAATTAACGTCCGTCACTGCGACAGAATTTCTCATCGAAATCTACGGTATTCGGAAGTTCTCGACGTTTGCAACATTGATATAGAAATTAATACTGTTAGGAACATTTCGACGCTGTTACGGTGATATTAATGTTACGAAAATTGTTTTGTGACAATTGCAACATTACCAATAAAATAATGTTAGACAAATTTCAACATTGTTGCGGATGCAATGCTATTATAATAATTTCAACACTATTGCGATTATAATAACGTTACGAAAATTACGATATTGTCCCGGCATTTGTAACATTGTTACAGATAAAATAATATTAGAAAAATTGCAACATTTTCACGAATGCAATACTGTTATAATAATTTCAACACTATTGCGACTATAATAACGTTACGAAAATTACGATATTGTCACAACAATTGCAACATTGTTATAGATAAAATAATATTAGAAAAATTGCAACATTTTCACAAATACAATGCTGTTATAAAAAAATCCGTCACCGTCGCAATTATAATAATGTTAATATCGTTACGAATAAAATAATTTCACCAATGAAATGACACCACTCATAGAACAATGTTGCCAAAATTACAATATTGATTATTGTAATTGCGACGATAGCAATTGATTATTAAAAATCCATTTTACTCCGTCCAATGAGTTTATTTTTTAACGAAGATCGATACAGGAGAAGCGAGAGTTCTATTCCCTGCAAATTCACTTTATGCCTCTCAATTAAAACGGACGGCGAAGGGTCTACCTTATTATAATTCTTGAGAGGTGCTCTCGCACCAGCATTTGTTTCAAAGTGATCCCCGGGGAGTTGCATCTTCGAAAGTTGAAGCGACAGCTATTATAAACTATGCTGCCTGCAATGTTACGTCTTCAAAGCTGAAGTAGGTCCCGAGGGGAATGACATTCGCGACGATTGCTCAAAAATATTCACCGGCGCAGGTGAATATTCAACGATCCCGAAGATTTTCGCAAGCTTGGAAAACAATGACAAGGCAGGCTCGTATCTTATTTTTCCTAGGTTATGGTTTATTCGTTTGTAATACGTCAATTTGTTATTTCCTTCGTTCTGCAATTAAGTAATTCCTTGATTTCTTAATACCTTAATTCATTGTTGCCTTCATTGTGTAATTAAGTAATTCCTTAATTTCTTAATTCCTTAATTCATCATTTCCTTCATTCTGTAATTAAGTAATTCCTTAATTCCTTAATTCATTATTTCCTTAATTCTGTAAATAATTAATTCCTTAATTCCTTATTTCTTGAGTTTTTATTCATTAATTCTTTATTCATTAATTCATTATTTCTTAATTCCTTAATAATATATTCCTTAACACTAAAAATACCAAATCAGTCAAAATGGCTGATTTCTGATTTTGTTATTTTAAAATTCTTGACACCATAAAAATGTTTTTGTTAGAAATGTTGACACGAACTTCTCCATTGAGGTACATATCGTAATAAAAATCGTAAAAAGTTTAAATAAATTCTAGTGTTAAAAGTTTAAATAAGTTCCAGTGTTAATTCCTTAAAATTGACGTTCCCAGTCTCCAATTTGCAACATAAAGAAAATATTCATCGGTGTGCGACAAAAATAGAGTTCCGACGATCACCGCAGCTACCTGGTTGCACACATGTCTCTCAATTGTTACAAATTTAAGAACCACTAAATCCCGCGCTGCAACACAACACCGTACTGACAGAACTGTCTCCGTTTATACCAGCGCCTCGGTACTAACTATTTTTAACGTTAGCGAACATTTTCATGGAAACTCCGCGATTGTTCCGAGCAGAGAGCTGCGCCTGCACCGCGTACAGAGGCTTCGCCGCGCAAAGAGAACCGCGAACGCGGCTAACACGTGCCGTTCCCTCGTTCCACGGCGAACACTTATCCTCAGAGAAGATTTTGTCCACGCAGAAGAGCTTATGCACGCCGGCGTGAAGTGAGCATTCGGGTTCAAGGGCGAGAGAATAAAGATAAGGATAGCGATATTTGTTCAGCTGACGCCGAAAACACGGGATTTTACCGGAACGTCCGCATTCTGCGAGTTTTTCAGCGCGGAAATCGCGAGTTTACGACTCTCGCGCTGCTGAAGATCGTCCCGACTGCTAAAAAGGTTAGGCGAATGACGTTCCCCGCTTATTCGGGGGAACGTCCTCTATCTGAAATGCGCCGAGCAAAGCTGAGAATAAAATCTGTTGCTAATAATTTATCCGCGCCAGTCGTAAAACGTGCGATTTATTCCCGTCCCTAATCGATTATTATCATCGCACGTAAAGAACAGACATAGTCTTCGATCATGTGGTGAAGTTCGCGTGAAATTGAACATTCAAAGTGGTCATTTTGCAATCGACTTTCTCAGATCATCGACCTGTTCGAATCGTGATAATTTTCGTAACGAAGAAAGTATATTTCGAAAACATTATATTCCATTCGGTCACAAAATTTTTGCCAAATTGTTAATTACTATAAATAACAACGTAAAGCACAGTCGAGTAGAACGATCGAAAAATCCGCTAAAACGAACGTCCTTTATCTGAGAATCGTTTAAACAAGCGATTTTCCCGTCGCCGAACGCAGCCGATATTTTCAGTCACATTAGCATAATTCCTCGCGCATACATTGACATTTTACAATCGTTAATTATGCATAGATTAATATCCGTTATATTACGGATAAAGCCTATCGTTATATTGCGGATAAAGCCTGTAAAATGGAAGATAAAATAACAATTCGCTCGCAGTCCGCTCGAATTACGGTTCGCAAGCCGTCGGAAGCGATTCCTCGGCGAGATCGCTAGAAGCAACACGAAAATGAGGAATTACAGACCGCGTAGCCGACAATTAAATGGGACGATCGAGCGTACACGTACTCCCCGCGTTTCCTTTCCATAACCATAACGTCGCCCGATAAAAAGCCGGGAGCACGCTCGCCGCGAGTTCCGCGCGATCCGCGCGCGGCCGTTTCACCGCGCAGCTCGCAACTTTTAAATCCCCATCCTATTCTTATTTCCGGCGCGTCGTGATACTTATGGAAACGAGCGACTAACTCGACAGCCGCGAATTAAAGCGAACAGGGCGAGCATGCGATCCGTTTTATTTTGCATGCCTCCGATGCCTCCGCGCCGGCCGGATTAAACTTAACGCGCGCTTATCGCGAGCGTGTCCCGGCGAAAATGGCAACCGCCGGGAAATTAATTGTCACCGTGTACGAGCCACTTTGCAGCGAACAAATTTCGTTCGGAACGTTTCTTCGCGTTTCGGTCGCGAGAGAAACGAAGTCGAAAGTGGTCGCGGCAAGCGGAGTATGATAAATCGAAGAAAGCGAGCGAAGAGAAGTTGCAAAGAAATTCCTGATGGCGGCAATTAGCAATGGACGAATATAAAATCATGCGCGTTATTCTTGGAATTTTGCCAACTGCTCCGTGGAATCTTAACGATTCGGTATTTCGTCGGAGCTGTTTAATAACTCGGATCCATCCGCGAAGACCCGCGCGGCGATTAAAACGATGTTCCATAGATCGAAGCCCCGAAAAAATTCTGCCGGCGAATTACGCAACCCGTGTGCGTGTGTGTGTCGTCACAGTTTACTTGCATAATTGACGCCGCGCGGTATTCCGCCTCGAAAACTGGCCAAAAGTCGATTCAACAATCGAGCGGCTGTCGCGTTCGTTTGGACAATAAAAATTCACGAGGAAAATACCGCGATTTAATTTATACGCACAGCTAATGGATTATTGATCACTCTTTCAAAATAGAATTGATTGGCCATAAAATGATCAAATTTATAACGAATTTCAATTGCAATAGACTTTTTAAAATAAACCTCGATTGTAGTTGAGTTTAAATACAGATAGAATCAATTTTAATAGATTTTTAATATAGAATTTAATTATAACAGATATTTTATAGCAATCTAAATTATACCAGATATTTTATAGCAATCTAAATTGTAACAATTTTTATTTTTATTTCTAATATATTTTTAATATAAAATTTAATTCTAATGGATTGTTATGGTAATTACGAATTGATTTTTAACCATGATCTAATATTATAAAAATCGAAGGAGCTTGTTGCCAGACCCAGAATGCAATTTCGATCGCAAATAAATATCACAATTAGCGCCACGAATTAATTGGTACGCATAATCAATCAATCGCGGCACTGTTCCGCCAGCTTTTAGTCGAAACCGCACAGCAATTACCAGCGAGCGTGTCCAAGGCACAGCAACGTCCGTTAGACAGCAAACCTGTGACAAATTTCCAGCGATACGTCTCAGTCGTGAAATTCACGAGACATCGAAAAAAAGTTGTTTCACGTTCTAATTAGAACGGAACGAGTTGGTCACTGTGTGGACTGCTGCTACTCCGTACGGCTACTTCGCGGGAATATTAATGATTTCGACAATACGCCGCCTCTCCGCAACAACTGCGGTCATTCTTAGCTTTCGGGTCATACGCGTCGTCGTTCGGAAACGAGCTGTCTTTTTTCGTGAAACGTCCCCAATCTTTGCGACACCAGGTATCTGGGTCATTTTGACCCGGTGTATAGACAGAGTATATAAATAAAACTTTGTACCTTGGCATAAGAATTTTTATTGTGTCAACGAAAATATTCATTCCATTTTCTTCACCTTTTGAATCTTTTTAATCGATCTACAATTTTGTTAATATTTCAATCTTTAATCTTTTTAATTTATAAATTCTTTTTTGTCTTTTATTTCGTTTTCTTCACCTTTTAAATCTTTTTAATCGCGCTACAATTTTTTCAATCTTTCAATCTTTAATCTTTTTAATTTATAAATTCTATTTTGTCTTTCATTTCGTTTTCTTCACCTTTTAAATCTTTTTAATCGCTCCAAAATTTTTCCAATTTTTCAATCTTCAATCTGTTTAATTTATAAATTCTATTTTGTCTTTTTAATTTTTTCTCATTTCTTTTGTGATTTATCGTATGCTCCGGATAAAATATAATACCGTATTGTAATAATAAATAATAAAATATAATATCGTAATAATATTGTAAACAATGTGTTACAAGCCTCAGAATATCCATTTTTAATTCACCAGGACGCGAATTTGTTGAAATATCAAGTTTCCCCCAAGCGTTAACGACACGAGTTTTGTTAACTTTCGCCAGGGTAAATAAATAAATTGTCATTGCGCCATGAGAACGACGAAGAAGCTAATAACTTCGCAAGAATTATGCACGGCGATACGTTTTGTGAAATATCGCAGGATAAAGCGTGGAGCCTGAAAGATATTCGAGCTATTACAAGAGACATTCGCGATGTTTTTTTGGGATTGCCCTTGCGCTATGCTAAAACGCGGAATTTGTTGAGTCGAACAGCATGCTCGAGCCATTTTAATACCAGAGTCTCGGGAATTTCATCCGACCCAGAATCATTCCACCGCGCAGAATTTTCTCGATTATACGACCGTTTCCAAAACTTTATTATCAACCGCTGTTTTATCGATCCCGCATCCATAATTATACCGTGCCACCTTCGCAATTAACTGGACACGCCCCATTGAGTTTTGAAATCGAATGCTTTATGCACGCGCGGCCGTTCTATTGACATCGGTCCTCGCCGATACCGCATAATAACACGGCCGAACATTATTTTGTTTTATACGAAA
>CM052158.1:9264420-9280959 GCA_028455555.1 Augochlorella aurata | reverse complement strand
AGAGAACGCGACGGAAGAACGCATCGTTGCGCTTCAAGTTGAAAATGTCGGGTCACCTGAATTATTAGTGCGAAGAAGCAGCTCCGCCTGGACCAGAGAAGCAGGTTCGCTTCCCTGTGCCTCGCGATGCTCTAAGACAGTTTAAGAGATAATGGTTTGTCTATATTTAATCGAGGTCAGGCTCGGTACGGTCCGTGTGCCATTTTAACGACAATATTTCCTGTTCCCCCAGCAACAGAGTGCCGTACTCGAAGGTGCGAATCCGGCACAATCCTAACCGAACCCAGCCGAATTATTCTGCACCGACGGTGGCGCAGATCCAGCCTCAAGGTCAAGCGGGATACGGCGCGTTTCTCGGGGACGGACCTAGCAGCGGCCCGCAGAGTTTAACAGACCTGAGCAAGGTCCTTTTCCAGAACCGAGGGAAAATCAATGATCTGGCCAGCGAAGAGGTGCTGCTGAAGCCTTGAACGAGCGTCGCCCGCCTACGCGACGACGTCCTCTTCGTTCTTTATCCGACGAACCTCTGCTCCCGAATCGTTAGAAACGCTTCTCCCCCGTTACTTTTGATACCTTACACCGTGAACCGTGTTCTAGCCGCTTCTTCTATCGTCCGAACTGCACCCGCGATTGCCTAGGGTCGGGTTCCTTCGGATAAACAATGGAAAACGTTCAAGAGTCTTGTGAATATAGTGGAACGCGTTCCAGCTGTACGGATGCCATGTTAGATGACAATGAAACCGAGCACAGACTGACATAATTTATTCATTTAATATCTGCGAAACAGTCTCTCATGTTCCTTTCTCTGAATAGGCGTTAGATTCTCGACGGTCGCTGTCTAGTTAGTAACGTTACCTCAGATCTGTAGATTAAATTACCTTGATATCGATGTACGAAGCGGACAGATTCTATCCGGGACTCGCTACTTTCCTGATTAGCTATTTTTACGAATCGTTATCGTATGCATGCGAACCACTTCTATTTCATCACGTGTTTAGCGAAATTCTACTCCTCGATGATTCGCCGTGCGCGCGGTACTTCGGAGACGTTTGCGGGAAGAACCAATTTATACAGTCCTGGGCGAAGCGAAGATTGTACTGTTAAAGTATTATATGTATATTGAATACGTGTTGTATAATCATGAAGGAGACATTTCGGAGATCAGTTTATCGTTCTCAGCGTTGAGCTATGGAAGCACATGTTCTACTCGATCTAAACGTCTTTAGCGTTCGTAATACGAAAATTCTTGTCTCGCGTTAAATAAATGTTTAGAATTACGATGTAATCATTATACTGTATTATGTACCACAGATAGCCGGCTTGCTTCAACATCAATTATCGTGCATCAACATCAAATATTAACCTTGGCGAAATACTGTCGTATAACATACTTCACCGCTGACGGTCCATGTACTGATTGCATATCAATGTTACTCCGAGAATCTTAATATGCGTTGACAGTATCATATAAGATAATGTGAATATTTTTATGTTCTATATGTTTTGTTAGTCGTATTGCGTAGGTAAGTATCATAGAGTAAAGCTTTTCTGATCACTGAAATATTTTATGTAATAAGTTAATGAGACTCTACTTTGAATCGTAAGCTTAATATCGTTTTGTAATGATAGAGGCTCCACCCACTACCGAAGCATAATGTATTAACTAATATTACTATTATTAATATTATTATTATTATTATTATTATTATTATTATTATTCAGCGACGCTATTTAAAGTAGGTGAATTTATTGTACGCTATTATTAACGAGCTATTTTGCACTGTTTTCTTTGTAAATACGACGAGTGTCAACTTCTATTTTCTGTATTTGAAACAATGTATATTATAACAATGAGAAATTATGTGTCAACCTATTGTTCTGATGAATTTCGAATCTGCTGTACACGAATTATAGAAACATATATCGCAACACATATATGTTTAGGTGCACGAATAAGTAATCCACTATTTCATTCGTCCCCATAAAGAAGTAGTGGATTTCTTAATGTACCTGATAAATGAATAAATAAATGAATAAATGAGTAATCACTCACTTTTATGTAGATACACAGAGCGTCACCCTTGGGCTGTCCATTTGAATCTTTGTACAACTTGATTCTGTTCTTTCCTTTTTCATCTCGTGCAATGAGGCCACATTTGTTGAAGAGCTCTACAAGTTCCTCCATGGTGATGTCCAATGGAAGACCGGATACATAGATAGCTGTATTGTGTGCTTCGTCCACCTCGAACCAAGTCGGTGGCTCCTGTGCTTTTCTTTTAGCTTCCATTTTCTTCTTCTCTTTATCAGCTTTAGCCGATTGTTCGGGCTGTTCTGTAGAAGGCGTTGACGCAGCCCCACTTGGTTCCGTAAAGCCATAGCTCATCTGATACCTGGCCATGAAGTCTTCATCCACCTGTAATATCGTTTATATTGATACTTGTTATAGAAAATCCTGTTAAACTTGAATAACTCTGCTCTTGTTGCTCGTAATGATGAAATAAAGGAGAAAGGTTTGCGAAAAGTTATAGCTGGATATAGGTATTGAGAACACACCTTACCTTTGGGAACCAAGCATTTTTCTCTTTGTCCCAGAAGTATACACTGCCGTCATTCGGATCTGTATACGTGTGGGTATCATTTTCAAATCCAAATACTCCCTCTTTCGTCTTGGCTGTATCAGCTTCCGAGTCTTCAGCATCTGTTTCCGATGTTTCTTTCACTACCCATTCATTTTTCTCTTGATCAAACCTGTATACCACATTAGTAGCAGGATCCTTGTACGTGTAAGTCTTTCCATCAAATTTATAATGTCTCATAGGGTCATCGGCTTTCTCGGACTCTTGACAATCAGCCATTCCGAATGTTAATAGCGTTGCATTTAAAAAGTAGTACTATATAGTCTCTGGAACACCTGTTGAACATCCAATTGAAATGAGTTATTAATATAGATTGAAAACAAATTTAAATTTATGCAAATTGCACAATTATTTAGACATGTCAGCGTGTAATATACGAAGTACGCGCAATAACCACATTTTACTCCATATTAATAAATTTTTTACAATTAATAATGTTCGAAATATATTGCTAAACTATCAAAATCTTTCCCTAACCTATAGATATTGTTATAAATCGTAATGAAGCATATACAATAAAGTTAATTTTATTTATTATGCAATCCAGAATAGAAGCCTACAAGTGCAATATTAATTACACTTTATATAATCAACGATAGCTCATAAAAGTGTTACAATATCAACTAATGATACCACTATATAGGTTATGTTTAGTACCCTAGTAAATAAACTGCATACAGATACGATTTCTGTATTTCTTAACTTTACTTATTTGTACGAAGTATGATATTCACGAAACTGAGCGTTTCTTGGAATGTGGGTACGTATTCTTTGAGTAAATAAATGTTATCGTTTAGATTATAGGTTAGATATATATTATATACGAGAAAACAACGTTATCAACGTACGTACCACTTAAAACTTTCTCGATCGTTGAATACGTTGCCAACGCACTTAGCAATTTAATTTGTTTACAGAAATTCGATTTTTACAAACAAAAATTCACACGCATTTACAAAACTTGACAGCATTACCGTTATAAACACGCTTTCGCACACGTTTACGATACCAATGCGCTCTATATAATTTCCTAGAACCTCCTTTACTTCTGCGCCGGTAAGGAATTCATTAATCAATATTTTTTTCATTTATACGTACCTCATAAGTTTTATTTTATTAACAAAAATTAATTTTGAAATCGCACTAGGAAAGAAAACAAATGTTATATATGATTACTAAAATATGTACTATTATAATATAAATATGTACTATTATAACATAAATATTTACTATTATAATATAAATATAAATATGTACTATTATAATATAAATATAAATATTTACTATTTAATATTATGATTACTAAAATAATTACTACTTATTTAAAAACTTATTGTACATTTAAGAATAATATTCAGTGAAAAGTAATAATATTTTACAAATCTTTTCGTTACTTTAGTAAATTATTAGAACATAAAATTAATCTTATGGTTAAGAAGAAAAAATATAGACTAATTCATAAATTCTTACAAATTCTATTTTCAGTATTTATGATTTATTTATACGTATTTCGAGACATAACATAATTTGTAGAAACAGTTGATAAAACTTTGCGTTGCAGCATAATATATTATAAATATTACATCATACGAACATTATTATTTCAGACGATCTTCAACATTAAAAAAAAGTTGTCAACCCCAATCGCAGAAAAATCCGTGCAGATTATTAAAAAAAATATCCACTAAAATTTAAAAAAAGAACCAAATTTCGCAACGCAAGTTTCAAAAGATGGAAACAGAAAAACATTTTTTATTTCCAATAATATAGTTAACTAAAAATGCCAATTAAGTCTTCAAAGTATTTTAAAAAGCATATAAACAATAAAACATCGGTGTCAACGCGAAATGTCTTGCTCTTCGTCAATCTACTTCACTAAAACTCCAGAGAAATATGAATATCAACGCGAAGCTTCTTCTATTCCCAGCGAATTGCTTCATCGAAACCGTAAATTATTTATCAAAGCAGAACTCCGATTCAATTTACAGTGCTCTTCGACTACCGCCTACAGTCGCGGCTGCGAAATCAATTAGTAACAGATAACAGTCCCTACTCCTATTCCGGTCCCATAAACAACGCACTATGCAGCGCTGCGTTGAATATTGGATGACACCCGGAAGTCGCGGCACGCGACGGAACGCACAGGCAGCGATGCATTGTTTTTAATTTTCACGCGGACACACCAGCGGCGAACGATCGCTCCCATTCTTATCGTTGAAGCACACGTTCGGTGTGTGGTTGCCATAGGAAATTGATTTCCAGTTGCCTGGCAACGTTGAGTTTAAGTTGCCACCAGGATAGCCATGCCTGACCGGTAGTTAGTCGGCTGCAAGTTCTGCGGCGCAAGGTGTAAGCATGGGCTTGTCGGACCTAGAGGCGATACCCGGTAAACTTTCCACGGATACGCACGGTGCACGCACGATTTAACGCACTCTATTCGGCTATCTACGCGATCCGCACCTTATCCGAGCACTGTCAACACTATATTCTCTTAATTTACCTGAGACAGACGCGTTCGCTCCGACGCCGGCGAGCCGGCTTCACAGTGATCTAGAGTCCGCGTTTGTTTGTGCTAACTTACGGCTACGAAGACTGATTTAGAAAAATGTTCATTACTCAAAAATCAATACCATTTGATATAATTATTTATTCTGATAATACGTTGCTTATTAGAGTTGATTTCACAGTTTTTCTTCACCGTAATTCAAAATTGTTAATAAATCGTTCGATCAAAGTAGCAATTTTTGTTGTCATTACTTCTAATAATTGTCTTCGAGGCCGTGTTTTATAAAATAACAATTGCCTGCATGAGTTGGGTAAATCAGGTGTTAGATCGTGATTCTACGTCGTTAATAATTTTAGCGGGTTGTAAATAATATACGATTAATACTAAGTGTTTCTTTTGTTATGTGTCTCGTCTACTTATGAATGCAACGTTTGCTATGAATGTAATAGTAATTGTGTGAACGCGATTAAAAAATGAAGGGGTTGGTTTAAAGGATTTCCAACTTCCACGTGTTTCGATATCGAATAATACAGTGCGTAAAATTAGTTCGCAAATGCGAAGCGCTGGCTGGCTGCCATAAATATGTGACGCCGTTAGCGTGCGTGTTAATGGCTTCGTTAGGTTCGTAAATCATGAATATCGTAGAGATTTTCATTTTACCGCGTTCTGCGTATCGGAAGTGCTAGAAACGTGTAAACTGTTTTAGCATGTTAATAATATGTTACGACGTTGATCGCGGATGTATTTTCGCGGATTTGATCGATTTTGCGGTTTCGTAAATGTTGCTCGTGAAATTGCAAACGACGCGGAACGTTCGAGCGCGAGAGAAGAAAATTGAAGCAGACCTGAAAATTATTTTCCAGATCTGAAAATTTATTTCCAGTGTCTATGAACGTCTTTTCTTCCGTTATAGCAATTAATACGCATACTACTCGTCATAGCTTTTATTTAAGTACTAGAAAATGAGACTAATATTTCTGGTCGAAATAAATACAAACATTGCTTTAATAATAATAATGATAACATATATTATATATATATAATAGTGTCATTATATGAGTCAATAATTTCTCTTAACCAAAATTTGGTAATATCTCAAAATTCGCATGATTTACATTGATCGAAATGCGAATGCGTAACAAAGATAATTAAACAACGAGATTCTTCTTACCTTGTAATTGAAATTATTATATACATAGCGAGTATATAAAATAAAAGATAACATCAGCATCATACAAAACAGTATAGACAAGATATTATTCGGAAAATGAACAATTAATTGACCCACGAGTGACGAACTAGCGGTAATGCAATCGTACGTACGACTGTTACGTCGGCAGAAATAAATGCGCTTATCGCTTCCACATTTGCTAGTTTCACGAACATGTGGGCTGCGGCCTACGTTCGCAGAAGACCGTTTCCCGACTCAATTATGTCGTAAACTGCGCCCTTTGGCGCGAAAACAATTGAAAAATTATTTCCAGGGTAAAGCAGGTCGAAGGATCTATAAACTGTCCACCTACCCGTTACCGAATGGTTCAACTATCTACAATTTAAAAGAAATTTTGAAACAATACGATCAAATTCCAAACGAAAATAAAAATTACAATCAATTCTATCAAACTCTGTATTATAGCATTTTTCAAAATTTTGACGTTCTTCGAAGCTTCCTATTATTATTTCATACAGTATGAAATATATAAATGAACATTCTAAGTCGAATTAAAATAAATAATATAAAATAATAATAGACATATTTAATAACTCTCATTTGCAATGTCGATTGCAATTAAATTGTATTAATTAGTTTCAAATTAGGCGACGAAGGGAACAAGAGAATTCTTATACACGGATTGTTCCGAACGACTATGGGATCGCTTAAATCCAATCGCGATACGTGGAACAACATTACCATAAATATTGCATTATTACCGAGGTGCAGAAATAATGACAATAACTGATTGATTATTTAAACGCCGGTGAATGAAATATTTGAATCGATTTGGCCGCTGCTCGCATACATTTTAATCTGTCCTCATGACTGTGCATACAACAAACGATGTGTACTCGGGTTAACGACCCGACGCAGTCCCACCGGGCAGAAAATGGGCGCATCGATGATATCGGCACAGTGAATTTACCATCTTGCATGTCATGTCTTCAAATAAGGACACGCTCCACATTAGCGGCGATAAATTCGATCATTGTCCGCGTTACGACATCATTTCCGTCTTCGCGGACACCATGAACCGAGTGAAACGAATTAAAACGATGGAACCACCCCCTCGCGGCCGTAGGTTTAAAAAATGGCGCGAGCTTGCGCCGACTAATTTTGCGATTTAATATTCGGTCGATCGATCGTTGAGAAATCGCGGAAACGATCGACAGCGTTGAATGCACGGTGAATAAATCGGCCTCGGATAAACGTCGAAAATTGCTTGGAGTCCACGCGGAAGTCAACACGTTGCTCGTCGTCTCCCTCGCAAGGTCCGTGGGCGTCGAATGGGTCCACCGAGAAGTAAATCTTGAAACTTGGACTGATAACGTAATAGGCAATTAAAGTCAACTCAGCCGAGGGACATAGTGTGCCCGAAAGATGGATGCGCGATGCATTATGCAAAGGAACGTTTGAACTTTTGATAAATAGAACATAAACATAAGCACGGCGAAGGATTTACACCTACGGCTTACGTTGACCTTTCGAAATGAGAAACTGTAATCACCGTGGCCTGTCTCGGGGATGGTTTTTATAATTATTGATACTAATGAATTTATTAAATATTACTTATAAATTGATATTAATACATTTAATGTATCTAATATTATTATTAATATATCTAATATTAGTATCTATTGATACTAATAAATTTATTAAATATTACTTATAAATTGATATTAATACATTTAATGTATCTAATATTATTATTAATATATCTAATATTAGTATCTATTGATACTAATAAATTTATTAAATATTACTTATAAATTGATATTAACACATTTAATATATCTAATGAATCTAACAAATCTAGCAATTCTAATAAATCTAACAAATCTAATTTTACCAAGTCCAGTAAATCTAACTAATCCACTAAGTCCAATAAATTTAATAAATCGAACAAGTCGAGCGAATTTAATCAATTTAATAGATTTGCATGATTTAATTAATTTACTAATTTATTCGATCGCCGTAACGAACGTATCGGTAATAAATTTACGAATTTTATGAAATCGGCGTGGCTGCGCCCTCGGCGGCGTCCAGCGATTTGTATTCTCTTCCAATCAGAACGATTGCCGTCACGGGCCGGGAAAAGACCGTAGAAATTCTGTTTAATAGAAACAATTAATTCCCCGTCGCATAAATTGGAATTAGCAATTTTCGCGCGTGAATAAAATTAACACGTTCTCGGCAGAAATGAAATGCAGTCGCTCTGCCCGAGAGCTTCTCCTCGGTATTCAAATACGAGGACTTTCGTATTCACAAGGACTGCGCGTTGTAAAGCAGTCCTTTGAGCACAACCACGCCTCCGTACACGATAATATGCGATTGTTTTCTGTACCTTTGTAATTTGCTCGTAAAATTTCATTCCGAGCGCGATGGAACCGTTCGAATGAAACGAATTACGTAGGACGTTTTAGAAGGATACACCTGAAAAGGAAGTTAATTGTGTCACGAAAGTATAGTCATCGTTGAGAGGAAATCATTTTTAGTCGAATATTGTACCATAGATGATTTAAATAGTATTATTTATACGTGAAAATTGCTATCTCTTGCGGAAACGTATGTGTACGCGTATATGTGCACGTGGCTAAATATTTGCAATTAAAGTTTATTAATTATTATATTTGAAACGGACAAGAGGTGATAGATGATGATAATTTTAGGTTTCCCAGATTTTTCATGCTACGAACCATTTCTACAAACTATAAACTATATATATAACTATGAACTAGATTATAACTATTTTCAGTACAATTTCGAAGCATTTTAATTACAACAGAACTGTGCTAACAAAAGCAAAGAGATTCAACATATTTAAACGAACGTTTTGCATTCGAGATTACCGTTCATCGATCTAATTCTCTATCAAAGAAGGTGCACTGGGTCATTTCTCTGCGTCAAGCCTCGGTCCTCCATTCATCACCGCCGACCGATTGGTGTAAATTGACCCATTAAACCTGCAGTTGTACCTGTACTGAAACTCTCGCCGGTAAACTAATCTTATTTCCGAAAGAAACAACAAAGGCCAGATTTCGTCGATCCCGTGCACGTAACGCGAAGTTCGCCTTCGAGATATGACTAATGCTCTGTTTATCCGTGATCCGATTAGATGACCGACGGCCGATTGTATTTGCATTTCAAATGTATACAGAACGGAGTTTTTACGATCCCCGTTTACGAGAAACGGTCGCGGACGAGAGCTCGAAAGCGGCGCGGGAGAGCTCGGGGGTCGAACAAAAATTTGTCTCGGCTCCGCGTCGGCAAATGGTTCGCGCGCGACCGGCATTTCGTGCCAGACGAGAAAGAAAGAAGCGATTCGCCGACTGATATCGCGTTATCGCGCTAACCTCCTTCGGTAATTCATTGGAGATTTAGCGCGTCTGTGCTATCGTTAGGCTGTATTGTAAACTGCGAGATGGTAGATGCACGCGACTTAAATTTCGGAACGGCGAAACCACCCCTGGGGGCCGTCGCGGGTAATTATACGAATTTCGAAATAATACAGCGGTATTTTCGTGCTTTCCCGATTGTCCTTGCTTTTATCGTTGGTTCCGCATCCTTCGAATCCCTTGATGGACCTTGAAGTCTTTAAAAAAATATCATCGTAGACAAATATTAACGAATACGATGTATTAGGTTAAATTTTCATATTGAATTTAATATATTAGATATTATTTATTATATATTATATTATTATTTATTATATATTATATTATTATATATTATATTATTATAATATTATAATATTATATATTTTATATTACATATATTATAACATTATAATATTATAATATTATATATTTCATATTATATATATTATAATATTATATTACTTTATTTTTATATATTATAATATTATATTGTTTTATTTGTATATGTAATATATAAAAATTACTATTTTCTATAATGAAGCTATGAAATACGATTGTTTACGAAACGCGATAAGAATGATGACTCTGTAGTTATGAATGAACAGATCGTACTATTAAATATTTAAGTATAATATAATATAAAACAAATATAATAAATAAGTATAACATAATATAAATATAAGATTTATCAATATCAATCTTCAAGATAATGATATCACAGTAATATTTTCTACCTATTTCATATTGTTTCTAAGCAAAATCCGTCGCAATATCGAAGCGGACTCGCGCCGCGTTCGAATCGAGCGGTCGGTCTCGCATGGAACTTCCACTCCTGCCAATAGATGGCTACGGTCGATAGACTTTCTCGCTGCTACTTGGTAGGCCTCCGATTACTATATATACAGCGCAGAAAAGAAGTCTACCGAGCGTCGCGTCTAGGGCAGGGTTTGCTAGTGCCTTACTGACGAGTTCCACTAGCAAATACCGGACGAAACGTGGTGGGCTGCTCCCTGAATCGGTGAGGCTTGTGGGGGTGCCGCTCGCCAAAACCCGGACCGGAGCATGGTTTTTCCGGCACAGTGCAATGGTAAAGAGAGAGAAGTTCTCGCCCCGGCTTTTCGAATGCTGTTGTAATGTTGTCCTGCGTATAAGGCAGGGCCTGCTAGAGAAATTTGTGCCCTACTGATGAGTCCTTTCTAGCAGGCCCCGGACGAAACGTGTATATTTATTTTTGCTTTTGATTTGATCAAAACATGCGAACAAATTGTAAATAATGTCTTCATTACGACATTCAATAATGACAATCTTTAGATTACCATTTTGCGAGTTATTTAAATTTGACCCTCCCCCCACCCACATTTATTAAAACGTGCGGATAAACATAAAAATTTGAACAGACATGGATCAATTGTAGACAATGCTTATGCTGCAACTTTCGATAACGCCGATCTTCAGAATAACGTTTTAAATAGTAGCTTGACGCGTTGACTGCCATGGGGGTCACCAAAAAAAAAGGTGAGTCAACGCAAACGGAACGATACGTCACCACCTTTTTAGTAGAACTCTTTGCCCCGGCTCTTCCTAGCTGCTTCGAATTTTTTGTTTTATAGCGCGCCTCACAAAATCGCCTTACATTTCGTTCATTTCCCGGCGTTTGTTTTCTTAATTCACGACGAGGTCTATCCCGTACGCAATTTATCGGTGAAACACGATCTTTATCGGAAAAATATTTTCGAAGGTCTTTGTAAAACTGCGCCGTCGGACGATGAATGATGCTTGATGAATAATCTTCGTTCGAAGCCGTATTTTTAATAACATTGCGCGTCTAATTGTGCAGATTCGGGTGCAGTGTTTACGATAGGACGCAGCCGGTTCGCGGACAACATCGCATCGCACTTCTTCATACGAAAGGATCCTGTGGTCTCCATCACGTGCGGGGACGAGCACTCCGCTGTCATATGCCGTAAGTCGAACAGATTTGTCGTAGAAATCGTAATATGTAGTCCACCTCGCGCAGATAATTTCTTTGGAATTTACAAGGAAATCGGCTTCCTCGTATAATTTTCTCGCTCATTTTTAAGTTTGTTTCCCCGAGCTGTGATTCTATCAATTTACTGCAAGTGAGAGAACTTGTTAATTAATAAAAAAAAACTGTTGCTAGTCGAATCGATTCGATGTTCCTCAAGAAGATAATAAAGTCGAATATTCCTTCGTTGTGTATTAACAGGTTGAATGCCACGGGGGTTACCGGTGACAGGCACTTAACTTGGCTGTGACGCTATGGGGGCCACCGGTGACCGGCGCGCCCAGATTCATAGAAATATATATAATTTAAACAAATGACAATACTTATAATTTCTTATTATTATCATCGTTGATGTCACCGGTGACCCCCGCCGAAATTAACATGTCAATCATGTTTATACGTTGTAAATTATCTATTGTAGATGATATTTCAACATTATATGTATCGCTAAATAGAAAGTTCATCGTGGCGCCACGGACAATCTCGGTAAAATTGGCGTGGCATTCAACCTGTTAAAAAATCATCACGATCGCTCGGATGTACTTGTTAAAAAGGAACGTGGCAGTCGTATTTCCTTCGCGCCGCGTGAAATAACGTCGCAGATCAAATTCAGCAGAGATAATAATCCAGTTGATGCTATAGCGTCGATTCCATACGTGTTTCGATCACTTCTCGCGTCTATGTCCCGACATGTGCGTACTTTCTTCTTCAATGCTACAGCTAGGTCACGAATGACACATGTTCTAAAAGCGTTACACATTATATTTCTTCGCGAAATGTAATATTTCTTCGCGAAATGTAATATTTCCTCGTGAACTGTAATATTTCATCGTGAAATCCTCGTTCCTGAGTAGTCACGATTTCAAACAATATATAAATTACAAGAATTAAAATGCATCGACGTATACTATTTTTTTTTCTAATGAAATTGTTAAACGAAGGACGATGTTTCTAATTGGCCCTGGTGTTTTACAACAATTTACAGAACATTTTCATATAAAATCCGCACAAACCATACTCGACTATATTAGTATAACAGAGACCCGAATTCCGGGTCCCTCGGAACCCCATACAATTTAAACAATAAATAGATTACAAGAATTAAAGAGCATCAACGTATATTATTTTCGTTCTAATAACATTATTAAACAAAGTATAATACTTCTGATCAGATCTAGTATTTTACCACAATATACAGAACATTTTCATTTTGCATAAAAACCCGAACACAATCTACGACTATGTACACCTATCAGAGACTCGAAATCCTGCGCAGGGTCGCCCGGAACCCGATTCCTGCAACTAGCGTAATTCATTATATTAACGTGGCAGACATAGTTCAAAGGAAACCGCGTGGTCATTCGCGCTCGTTCGGGCGTCGATTGTATTTCTACTTAAAGAGATGTTCCACGCGTCGCCCTATTGATTCGTACACAACCGGTCTTGATTTTAATGGAAATCAATAGGCGAACACACGTGAGTGTCCAGGATCCTCCGGCGGTGCAGTGATAGAAAAGTCACGCGCCGCCATCTTGGTACCCCGTCGGGCTCGCGTAATTTCTGTCCGGCGAACACCTGGCCGATTACACGAGCGCGGCTCCCGGCTAAAAATAATTTCCTTTAATTTCCCCGCTTATTTTTATCCCTTGACAATGTGCGCACTCTCGCTTCGACTTTCTCGCACGCCAGTCGACTTCCGGCGTGGTTTACCTGCGACGTCACGACGGTATCGCGATTTGCGAGCAGCGAGAACATCATAAATCGCGGCCGTTGTTAACGAGAGATTAGCGGCCACGGCGAGCTTCTTTAACACTTTAACGACCCCTTTTTCACCCCTATGAATCGGTTATCATGGCAACCGATAATTTGCTATCTATTATTGAGGAATCATTATACAATTTTTTAAATATTAGATATCTTTCGCGACGAATAAAATAAATAAAATAGATAGAATAATTATTGTTCAATTCCAGTGTTATGAAAATATAAAAATGTTAAAACAGCCGAATGACCGGTCGATAAAGTGTTAAAGGGTTATTTATTCCGGCGATCAGGTGGCCGTTGAAGGGATCAGTTCAGTCGTTAATCTAGACGCGCTCTCTTAATTTCCATTAGGTGTACGTTAATATTACCGGTGTACGTTGATCGACGCTTCGATTCGACGTGTTAATTAATGGCTCGATTCGGTGGGTTAATCGATGGCTCAGTGGATTAATTGATGCTTCGTTTTAACGGCCGGGTTAATTAAATCATTATGTTCGACGGAGAGCCCGTTTTAAATAGATGTTGTGAAATATTCACCGGGCTATTCGGCGCAAATATTTGACGAGGTTAAACTGCGCTGCGTTCGTTTCCCCCACGCAAAATGGTGGAGGTCGAAAGTCATACAGTTTGCAGCTTCTGTAGCATGCCTCACGAAGAAGTCACAATCGACCTGTGCTTTCAGAGGGATAGCCACTGTCCGGTAAATCGATATGACCACGCAATGCCCGTGCACGTAACATACCTGTACGACCGGAGCGGATATACCGTTATTATCAACAGTTCCAGTTAATCGCGGGGTTATCTGAACACGTGAACTGTTCTCCCGCAAATAATACGCCGGACGAAATTATTTATTATTCCGTGGCATCGGAAGTTTGTCGCGGGAACGAAGTTACACGAAGATATTCTATCGTTGTTTCGCGCCTCGAGTCCATTTTCCTGATGTCGTTGTCGCATGTCTGGACAGCCTGAGAATCTGTCGAATTTCAATAAATATGTTAGATGCAAAATTAATCTAATAAATAGTTTTTTAGTTTTCAGCTGACACGATTTTAATTATTTTAATTATCTTCGCTGATGGTTATTGTTTTTACCGAGCTGAATTGTATTAGTTAACGAAGACATCTCATAAGGAAACGACATATTTTATACTTTTCTTTAATTAATAATAGCTCTAAATGAAAGATCGAAAGGTACTCCCAATAATTAAGTATAATTATAATACTGTCGATATTGGAAACCATTTCCCTTGAAATCAGTTGTGGATTTAATTCTACTTTCGAGCAGATTGACTCTTTAGACTTATTTTTAACTATGAGAATTATTGAATTTTTGTATAATATTCGTGGAAAGTTATTTATTGTATAATACTTGCTTACTTTTACCAATATCTTAGTTATAGAAACTACTCAAGACACGGATGAACAGTAAATAAATAAATTAATTTACTTGAATGATTTAATAATTCTGCAATTGATATTTCATTTTGCAGCTTAGTCTATTTTCTTTTTAAATATAATGTTTATACTTTTTAATTTATTAAACTAAATTTTTTAGCACAACCGTGAACTAATAACACAAGTGAGCATAAAAGTAAAGTGTTCTGAAGCTGTCATAAAATATCGACGATTAAAAAGAATTTATAAACATAAATAAATAAAAACAAATAAAAATGTTCTCTCTTTTTATACAGAAACTGGCAGGCTCTTTGTCTTCGGTAGCAACGATTGGGGTCAGCTAGGGCTTGGTCATAAAAATCACATTAGCAAACCATCGTGCGTGAAAGGTAAGTGTCTTTATTACCCTAAAAATCATCAAAACTTCTTTTTCAATCAAATTTTAAAATATGCATTTAACAAACACGTAATAAACGGTTCTACAATCAATTATTAACAAGAAAAAATCGTCATTTTCAGTTCTGAAGCCGGAGAAAGTAACACACGTGGCCTGTGGACGAGCACACACATTAATTTGCACAGGTAAGGTATTTCTCTAATCATACATGTTCGAAAAACATTGTTGTCCTAGTGCAACGGGATAATTTTATGCAATTAGATGCATGGCATTGCATGCTGCATACGTATGCAGTCGTTCACCTTTCAATTTAAAAATAGTCCACGTGGCTGGAAAAACAATATTCTAGGGGAAGAAACTGTTCAATTTTGTCTTTATTTCAGTAACTAGACTGTGGATCTTTATGCAAAATGATACATTAAATTAAAATTGTTTATCGAACTGGCGTCGACGAATATTGAATATTCCTTATTACTTTTGCATATGATTTCATATTAATATTTAATATCCTTTACATACAATATTTACAAATAATATTTAATTAAGTAATAATAATAATAATAATAATAATAATAATAATAATAATAATAATAATATTTAAGTAACATTTAATAACATTTCATATTTAATTCCGTAGGTTCCTCGAATCTACCAACACTGTTCCTCCCGATCGAAAGCCTTTCATTCCGTAGAATAAAAATAGATCCAGATGATCGAAGAATCGGGAACGTGATTTAGCAAACATAGTAGGAGCGGCAGGGACTCGTTCCCTTAATTTTACATAATCCGAAATCCAACGAAAGCCAACCGAAATCTAGCCAGCCGTCGTAATATATTCACGCCTAACTGACCCATACCTAATTTATTTCACCCTCCGAGCGTTCCACCCATAATTCCACGTTCCAACTAAGGATCGAAGACGGCTACGATATCGATTTCTATTTCCGAAACGTCATAAATCATTACCCAAAACGACCAACGAATACTTCCACCTCCACAATTCCCATTTATAATAACATTAACAATATCTGCTCGATAAAATATAATACAATGCGCTCCGCTTTGTCGATCGACTCCAAAAACAGCTTTTCCCAACTCAATCTTTCAAATCAAACGAACCGTGCCAATAAAAGTTAATCGCATCGTTGGTTTTATCAGCGGGCTAATTTTGTTGCGCCGTAGAACTGCTCCGACGATCTTAACGAACGTAATTTATCGGC
>CM052158.1:9222870-9232973 GCA_028455555.1 Augochlorella aurata | reverse complement strand
CCTTCGTTTGACCGTAAACACGGTTATCGCACCGGCGCTGTGCCAGTACCTGGTTCCTCGAGTTATATTCGATTACTATGAACGAAATCCGAATAGACGGTACAGGTGCGCGGCTTCTGATTTCTACAAAGTCTGTACACTTGTGGCACGTGTTGTCACATTTATTGATAATAATGTATAAATACATATGTATATATATTTTACGTCTCTTTATCTAATTATTATAATAATGCAACAGCATAATTTAATTAATATAACACAGATGGAAGAGGGAGAAGATGGAAAAGAATAATGACTTTACTCACTACCCTTCTTCTTCTGTGTAATTAATATAATAAGATCGCAGATTTTTATGCAAAATCAAAATTGCCTTCATTATTTGCAACAATTAACGACTAGGTTAACATTTATTTCCTTTGTAAATTATTTGAATATAATATCTGCAGTGGTTGATCCGGCGAGTGTTGCAAGAATTGGACCGCCGATGTTTTCAAAATTTGACAATAAGTAATAATAGTATAATAATAATAATAATAAATAAACAGTATAATAATAAATAGTGTAATAATAACAATAGATGTACTTCAAGTAAGCTGAAAATAAAATCTCTAAAATTCCATTGACTTCGGAATCGCGGCCGCCGATGTTTTCAAAATTTGACAATAAGTAATAATAGTATAATAATAACAATAAATAAATCGTATAATAATAAATAGTGTAATAATAACAACAAAACTTCAAGTAAGCTGAAAATAAAATCTCTAAAACTCCATTGATTTCGGAATCGCGGCCGCCGATGTTTTCAAAATTTCACAATAAGTAATAATAGTATAATAATAATAATAATAAATAAATAGTATAATAATAAATAGTGTAATAATAACAACAAATTTACTTCAAGTAAGCTGACAATAAAATCTCTAAAATTCCATTGATTTCGGAATCGCGGCCGCCGATGTTTTCAAAATTTGACAATAAGTAATAATAGTATAATAATAATAACAATAAATAAATAGTATAATAATAAATAGTGTAATAATAACAACAAAACTTCAAGTAAGCTGAAAATAAAATCTCTAAAATTCCATTGATTCCGGAATCGCGGCGGTTGACGAGCCAACGACAGCGTCGATCTCGACCGGCGAGGCGCGAACGAGAGAAACGAAACGTCGACGATGACCGGCGGTTATCGGCGTCGGCGTGGCAGGATCGGGCGTTATCGAGCCTGCCGGCTGACTGCGTCGTCGAAATCCCGATACGCCGTCCGCGGCAGAGCGATAAATAATAAGTAACGGCCGGCATTACTTAGCCGACATTGAGAGGAATGTCGGAACGACGATGAGGTATCACGCTGCTTACCTACTTAAACTGTTTATCATGCGGTAAATTATACGAGCCGAGAATATGCTAATGAGAGGCCGGCAGATCTAACTGCATCTAAACGACGTAGATCGCTGATACGGTGAGGACTAGTGAAGAGAAATTTCTGAACGCATCGCCGCGACCACGGCCAAGACCGCCACCGGCGGCAGTTGGACGTCCTCCAGAAAGAAGGCGCGCACCGCGTTCCGACGACCGCCGGCACAAATCACTTTCGGTGCCTTCGGCAGGGTGCGCGCGCGTCACGGCGACACCCTTGCCGCTTCGGGGGATGGGCCTCTGCGTTATACCCCTACGGCGGCCGTTCGTGCATCCTACGGGATTCGCGCACAGGACGCGCGGTAATTTCTCTCGCGTCGCTCAGCTTGGAAACGAAAATGGACGGCTATGGGGTGATACGCTTATTCGAGGGCCTGGGCTTTGTTTTATGGGTTAGGCTAATGCGAAAGAAGCGGGACTCGAATAATCGCATCTTCTGTTGTCATATCAATATATACGATATATAGGTTTCTTGTTCTTAAATATATGTGTCGCATACTATAGTATTATATATTTTGGAATAACTTTGTTTTGTATATATTTTATATTATTATTTTGTTTTATTTATATTTTATTTTACATGACCTTAATTTATATTTACTTTGCTGTTACAATGTTTCACAAGATTGCTATTTGTTGGCACGATGAAGGAATTTAAAAATAACATTACTTCTATATAGTCTACAAGGAAAATTTAAAAAATCGATAGACAATGAAAGAGGAAGGTAAATAACGAGATTTATTTAGAAAAGTAGAAGAAATAAATGATGTTCAAATTGTTCTCACGTTTTTAGAATTTTATTTTTGACCTAGTCATTTTCGTCAAAAATTCTTCTCGCGTTTTTAAAATTTTATTTTTGACACAGTATAATAATGCTGTTATCAGCATCTCCTACGAAAGAATTCTTCAGACTGATATCACTCTCCTTTTTACGTAGAATCAAAATTCGTTTACATCGTTTGACCCCGAAATAGGTCGATCCGATCGATAGATCAGGCGCCGGTGAAAATCTCGGGGAAAAAGTGTAACGGGGTAGGTGTTCGTCGATGGTAGTACAGCGTCTGGCCGCGTCTCCGGGTCCGCGGCAATAAAGCACGCTCGTGTAGCCTCGGATCGGCGTGAGAAAACGGCTGGAGGATTTTTAACGCGGCGTTGTAAGCCGTCGGTGCGTATAGAAGTTCGCGCATACAGGCCGGGGAGAGCGGCGGCGAGGAGTAAGGTGGGCCCGCGGCAGGCAGGAAGGAAGAAGAAAAACGAGGGGTTGAGAGTAGGACGAGAACGAGCGTGGAAGAGAAAGACGAAATCGAGCTCGGTCGCGCGAGCGCGAGCGCGAGCGTATATTAGCCGGCACGGCGAAAAACGCGAGGCTATTAATTCAGAGCCGGTGGACACCGGTCAGCGCCGGCAAAGGAACAAAATGAGCGCCCTTGGGTCAGGCCCTAAATAAAACGAAGGAAGGGAACGTTTAAATAAAAGTAAACTCGTGTCGCCGTGGCCCGGCCCGGCTCGGCCCGACTCGGCCCGACTCGGCCCGTACCCGACGCGACGCACAGTGGTCCGGCGAACCGGCGATCCGTGCCCGAAATTATTTTAACGTTCTCTCGAGGTTTGAGGTTGTGTCAAGGTTATATAGCAGGTCACCAAATTCGACATCGGCTAGGACATTATAGAATCGGAAATGTGTATCAGCATTCAAAAAATCGAGCGGTGAACAGTATTTTTTTTATGAAAAAGAACTTGTTTATGGAAGATTTTATATTCTGATTTGTTGAAATTGTAAATTGATCAATTTGTCTGAAAAGTCGTGATTTGTTTCGGAAGAGGAAATGAGCGTTGAGGTTATGTCAAGAGATGTGGGGGATGCAGTTGAAATTTAAAAAGCCTGAATAACAATTGAATCAGCTTTCGTGTGAAATAAATGTCATTTTAACGATTTTGTACAGCTTTTTGGTAAGCCTTCTTGGAGTTTAAATTGTCATATGTTATACTATATAACAATTGTTATATTATATATTGTACTATATAATAATTGTTATAATATGTGTTATACTATATAATAATTTTTATACTATATGTTATACTGTATAATATACTATGTCATACTATATATTATACTATATGTCATACTATATAACTATATTATTATATTACAATAAAGAATGGATATAACTAAATATAATATAACTAAAAAATACCAACTTACCAACATAATAACACAATACAAACCTATACATTGACACTCTACAACAATTAATTTAAAAGAATCAATTCCTCTACTCTTTTATTTCTTAATACCAGATCTCCATATAATATATTATTACAGTCTAAATAAACTGATATTGTAAATCTCAAAGCTCTGGAGGGGGAAGTGTATAAATCCATTAGAAAGAGCAATCATTTAAAACGTTGCAAAGAGGTGCAAAATTGACTTTCGGGCATGGATCGACGCTCCTCCGGATCACTGTACATCGCGGCCCGACGCGGCCCGACGCATTGCGGCGCGGCCCGCTCAGGCCCGAACTTCCTCGTGCGAGAAACGAAAGGGGCTCTTCGCCGGGAGAAAAGTTGGCCGGAGGTGAAGATCGCGGCCCGGACTCCCTCGCGAAACCTGTCCGAGGACCGAGATCGACCTTGCCGCGCCCGCGATTGCGAGCTTTAACGCTCTCCTCCGTTATCCGACGATCGTCGAGAATGCGACCGACTCGGGGGAGCACCGAGAGACGCGTTTTTTCGGCTCCCTCTTGGCCTATAACGGTGCTTACACGCCGGGATCCTCGCTCCGGCTAGAATGTTTGATTCCGGATAACGAGCTTGTGGACACGGGGTTGATTCGCCTCTCTCCCCCCTCTCCCCCTCTCTCTCTCTTTCTCTCTTTCCCTCTCTCTATCTTTCTGTACGTCAGGTTGTTCCCGATGACAAGAATTGGTGGTCCAGGACCGTTCTATGGGATGTTAGAGAGGCGATGATGCGAGGAGTCCGGGTACCTAACCAATGTAAGCTGATACAGCTCGGGTGCTGATGTTTCTTGGACACCCGGTATGCGACGACTACCATACGATATTGTATATTAGTGTATGAAGGTGTTCCGTCGGACTTATAATGTGACAGGGTGGACCTCCGCCAATGTGTGCGTTAGACGGGGTTATTGAATTGTTTCTGGGTTCTATTGGGTTCGAGGTATGATACTTGGGCCGAGTGGTGGGTCTGGATGTTACGTAACCTGTTAATAGATTCGATTCGGGGACTGTAGGACTTTTTATTTTTATTAGGAAGCTTGAGATTAATGGAAGATTTCACGCAGGGTTTTATTACACGTTGTGGTTTCGAAGGAGAATTTATCTGGAATAATTATTTAGATGAATTTCTTTTGGTCAGATATTTTATTCGAATAATAATTATTCATTTCTAAGTAATTATTCATTTCTCAATAATTATTCATTTCTAAGTAATTATTCATTTCTAAGTAATTATTCATTCCTAAATAATTATTCCATCTATTTATAGAATTGATATGAAGACTCGCAAATTCGCAAATTTATTCGTATAGAAATTTATTTGAATTCAATTTCATTGAGTTCATATGTTTAAAAAGTTATGAAAAATATAGTGAAAAATATACTGACAGATCTACTGAAAAATATACTGAAAAATATGCTGAAAAATATACTGAAAAATATACTGAGATCTACTGAAAAATATACTGTAAAGTCTACTGAAAAATATAGTGAAAAATCTACTGAAAAATATACTGATGGATCTACTGAAAAATATACTGTAAAGTCTACTGAAAAATCTACTGAAAAATCTACTGAAAGATATAGTGAAAAATCTACTGTAAAGTCTACTGAAAAAATATAGTGAAAAATATACTGAAAAATATACTGAAAAATATACTGATAGATCAACTAAAAAATATACTGATAGATCAACTAAAAAATCTACCGAAAAGCCTACTTTCCTCCTCGAAACGTTCGGAAACAATGATTTCCATCAAGATGAAATCACTATATGCCTCAAAAGAGCGCGAAGCGTCGCAAAAGCTCGCCTATCCTCGCTCGAAGAAGATTCCCGAGCGGCCGCGCAGGATCGGCTGATAATCTTATCGCGACAGGGTCGTTTATCGAGATTATTAATTCCTGGCGGATCTGACGTCGGAGTGAATCAGTAGCGTCACGCGATTAAAATCCATTTACGGCCGCGTTATTTTTCACGTCTGTCCAGGCGGGCCGTTTAAATCGCCACGGGAGAAATACGAGGGACGGAAGCCCGTCGATAGATCATCGTCGTAATGGCACCGCGGACTCCGCGTTATTCGATCTTAATCATTTTTATCGCGTCACGGGACACCCGCGCCTCCCACGAGCACCGGGCCCCGGCATCGGCACTCAGGTGGTTGTCCGTTTAACGCTTCGCCGTTCGTTATCTTACCATCGCCAGCGACGAGAACGCTAAATGCCGATAGCAGCGGGGCTCCCGCGGTTCCCCCGTGGCCACGGACAACCGTGATTCCCATGTAAAACAACCGATTCGTAATATTTAGGGGGACAGATCGTTAATTATACGCGTCCATGCGAGATCTTGGTCTTGGACACGGTGGCCGGCCGAGCGCCGCCCGAAATTAACACATTCGTATCTCCAATTGTAAAAGTGACTGTAAAAGTCGGTCAAGGAAATATTCGGTCATTTTTTCTCTTTTGCAGTACTATAGTTATCGGGTTATTTTGAACCAGGGTGCTTCTAATCGTCACTTAATTATTATATTAAATAAACTGCTGTCATATTTGGAACAATTTAAGGATTAATATTCAATTATATGCTTTGGTAAATTAATTGATGGTGTTAAGGATTGTTAGAATTATTGTCGAGGTTATAGTTGTTAAAGTGGTCCCAGGGTTAATGTGGAAAAGATTTTAAAACGTTGGATTAAACGGTATTATTGTTCTTTTAAATATTAGAGTAGTTCTTTAAAATATTAAATCAAATAAAAACGTCTTTTCTATTTCAATTTATAACAACTGAAAAGTAACAATCGTGTTCCTATTTCTAATAAATTCTGCTTTAAAATCGCAGCGGCACAATAATTAACAAAAAAGAGCAAACGCAAAAATCTCCAAAATCTCCAACAATCTCCGATCGCTACTTAAGGCGACTGCGAAACAATTCGATCACCGAAACCACCAAAAATCGCGTCAACGGCTCAATCACAGTTGTCAGAAACGTACGAACGAAAACGCAGCAAAATGTCGGATTCGCGGGCTAAATCATCGGAGCGATGGCCGGTGGATAAAAACAAAACCGCAGCGGCGGTCGAACGAATAGTTCCCACCCAGACCGATCATTATAACGTGAAACGAGGCCCAATAAAAATCCCTCGGAGGCAACGACGTGATTCTCGACTAGCATTCCTAACGAGGACAAGAGTTCATATAAAATCCGGCCGGTGGTTCGCGCAATAAAGTCATAAAGGGGACACTCGGGTGTTCGGAGCGATGGAACGATGGTCGGCGCTCGAATGGTCCCCGAATGATGCCGGCATGGTCCGTGCCCTGTCCCCGGATGGTCCCCGGATGGTCCCCGGATGGTCCCCGGATGGTCCCCGGATAGTCTCCGGATGGATGCCGGCTGTTTATTGGGGTATCACGTGGGCGTTTCGCATATAAATTCCTCGGGCGCGGAAGGTCCGGCAAGAAATTAGTCAACAAGAAATCGAGGAGGTGGTTCTCGGGCCCGTCGGGCCTCGACGAGGAAGGGACGCGCCTTCGTACAAAGGGAGAGAAGACAGGTGCGGAGGCCCGAGGGTCTCCGCAAGAACTTAGCTATCCTTCATTAGCACTCTCGTTACGGAGGCCACCGTTTCTTCAGCCACGGACGCGTATCGGCGAGGAACTGCCGTTTCTGCGGTTTGACGCGGCCCCAGTTCCTCCGCGGTTCGCTTTGTGCCATTGTGACACCGCGTTGTTACGTTTGTCCCGTCGATGAGAGAGGCTTAATTGGAGCCAGCGATTTGCCGGGAATTTAGGATGTGTCTGCGGAAGTCCGCTGATTGTTCTAGACGAGGACGACCTCCTTTCGGATCTGGTCGAATATCGTTCGATCGTTCTCGGAGAGTGCCTTGGCAATCGTTATTCGAAGCAGTAATTAGTATACTAACGATGTTAATTTAACATTGATTTATAATTGTAACATTTTAATGAAAAATTATGATTATGTTTGACGGAATTGAGAAAGTTTTATTGTTTTTGAATGTTAGTGATATATCATTAATATCTTATTAATATCGTATTATTGTTTTATTAATATGTTAATATTAATGTTAATATCTTGAACAATCTTCGTAGAAGAGATCATTTCTTTATTTTTATACTGATTATTGGCGTAACTGCTCTTAGCTGCTCGTTGTTATGCAGAATGAATTCCTGGAAAAGAAATGAAATCAATAATTACTGTAATAATGGAATGCTAAATGCTTTACTATAATATTGGAATTACTGTACTATAATAATACTATAATAAGTACTATAATAATTGTATAACATGATTAACTCAAAATATAAACAATTCGTGTTTCCACTGTCATGAATATGTGATCATCGGAGCAGAATTATACTTGTATTATAATTCTAAATGCCTTGCCATAATATTGGAATTACAATACTATAATAATTTCCGTTGTAATTAACATGCGAGCCTAAAAGCAGAATTATGCTTATATTATAATTCTAAGTGCCTCGCCATAATATTGGAATTACTATACTACAACAACACTATAACAAATAATAAATACTACAATAATTCTACAACACGATTAACTCAAAATATAGCACAATTATATACTAATCTAAGTCAGCATAAAACGTCAAAGTCACCTTACAGATGCAAAGTCAACCCTAAAGGCAAGTCCGCAATGTCGAACACCCGATCGTCCTCGCTATCAATCGTTCGAGCAGCACGAGAACGAACAGCGTATTTTTAGAGGCATTCCAACCAGTCGAGATTTAAAGGGAAATCGAATCGGTATTATTCCCTATATAATTGGGTGGCCCGAAATTAGTGACTACTTGGCGCACCGCTGGCTGCGCTTTTAATAGTTAACGGATGACAGTTAATTGCTGCAGAACTACAGCAACAGGCTCGTCCCGAGATGGTAACCAGCTGATTAGAATTTATCGGGGAGGAGGACCGTAAAGATGTATCTCGTCGAAAGATCTGCGCGGCCGGTGAGTCAAATTTCAGAGAAGCCGATGATCAATAAAAATAGCGACGTCCTTTCTTTCCACTCGATCGACACGTTGTAGTTCCGTTAATTAACGTATGTATATACGGTCGTCGAGCAGCGATAATGAGCCGCTAACGAGTAATTGATAGGTGCAATCACGCGCGCCCGCATATTATACAAGAGGTTTTACGGTGCATAACTTTTCGAGTGGCTGACAATTAAACCCATCCCCGCTGAATCTTAGAGCTCCGCGTTACTGTTTATTGAGTGTTTATGGTTTATTTCGAGCTGTATCGGAATATAGACATCTTCGATGCATTAATAAAAGACTGCGGACCTTATGGAATTTCTGCAAAATTAATGAAAAATGGGAAATTTTTAATCTATTACTCTCTTATTTTTTAATCTATTACTTTTGATTTTTACCTTTTTTGATACGCTACTTGCGCGATATATTATTACATCGAACAAATATTATCATTAGACAGCGGATCTTTATGCAAAATACAAATGTTACAAGACGATCGTAAGAAATAAAATTATTAAACAAACCAACTCATTTTCGTTTATATTCTACTAGAAATTAATAATCGAAATATAAACTCGTGAAGTTATAAAAAGAATTTTAATGATACTGTCACACAATTTTCAACGTGTTAAAATTATTAAATGGAACAACTCGTTTTCAGTTAATTATTTAAACACTTTGCAAATGATGTAACAATGTCATTAAATTCTTTTTGTCTTCATATATCGACTTACAATTCTTGTCAAAAATGCATAAAATGCACAGTATAATAATAATAATTATTATTACCATTATCAAATACGACAAAAATTTCACGCAACGATTAAACAAGAATATCATGAACTGCTTTTAAATCGAAGAGCAAATTTGATTTCTCCGTTATCAAAATGCAGATACAAGGTAAGTAAAAACAGTCGCGAAAATCGTCTCGAATCGCAGCAACGTTATTGCGAGCAGCGTAAATCACTCAACAGCATCGAGCCACCCAAAGCATGTCCCCCGAAGCGAGAGGGCCCAAAAATCCGTGTCCCCATATCCGATTCGCATTAGCGAAGACTTCGCTGCACTCCGAGGGATATCAACCGCGCTGATATGAAACGAACGCGCGATGCTCGGCACAGGTGATCTTCATTCACCGTTTCTGTCGGCGCGATCCGTTTAAATGACCGACGAGAGCGTAATCTGGCGTTATCTGGCAGCAATCGTACGATAATAAAAGAGAGACGCGGGGACGGTGTGGCGCAGAGTGATCTCCGGAGAGCGTCTTTGGCTGGAATTAAAGCGACAAATACGTCGGCATTTTTTAACACGGTATGTACAGGCTTTTTCTGCTGATGATACTAACTCTTTGCGGCGTATGTATACTTTTAGTCTCCAAAGCTATTTATTTATTTTTATTTATTTTATTTTAAAATAAAATCGAAACACATTATTGTGTT
>CM052158.1:9205001-9222770 GCA_028455555.1 Augochlorella aurata | reverse complement strand
CGCGCGCGCCGAATGCAGATTCGTGGCAATTTATTCGTCTCGCTAGAATTCCGGATCGGTGAAACAGCTCATCGATAGAGTCCCGCGTTCGCGACTCGCTATTTACAAGAATCTAGCAAATTTGTGGCGGTATCCTTCCTCGGATCGCATGCCGCTTCGTTTCCGAGTATTCGCGGCCGTAAATTTTCCTCGATAGAAGCCTGCGATTTCGGTGAATAGAGACAGCCCGCGGCACGTAATTGTGTTTAAATATACCGCGCGTTCGGAATAAGGAAGAATTCAAATCCGAGCGAAAACGCGCGAGCCTAATTGTGATTTGTGGCTTAAGATTGTTGCAAACGGACGCGCCGACAGTTTCTTGGATACGGTGGACGTATAAAGATGTCTCTGCGCGGGCAGTTGCGCACGGCACGCCGCGAAATTAGCTGGTATTTCGTGATTTCGTGCATCTTCCGCTGGTTGATCAACCTTCGATCGACTGGCGCGAGATCTATATTGCGGAGTCCGGTGCCAAAAAATTCGGACGATGGAGAAATAAATAAAGGATTCTTGTTCGAATGATGTTTTATTCGAATTTGGATCGATTCGTCCTGAATTAATACTGCGAGCAACTTATTCGAATAAAGTTTATTATTATTTTTTGAACTTTATAAATATATCTGATATTTATAAAATATATAATATATATAGTTTAAAATGTATTATTTATTATTTGAATAAAGTTTAATATCCGTATTACTGTATCTAATAAATCGAATGCATGATTTTGATTCGAATTATTGAAATAAAAAATTTTAAAAAATTGAAAGAATAAAGATTTAATCCAATTGAAGAATTATGAAGTTATTAAAATAAAGAATTCTTCTTTTTATGTTGTAATTAAGGTGAATATACTCATTAATTATATAAAATCCAATGAATCTCCTCGAACGGCAGGTAAAGAGGCTCTTTAATGCAACAATAATTATTAATATAATAATATAATATTTCAAGTAGGTCGACGAATGAAGTTACTATCATTATAACAAGATCGTCGATTATAAATCGCCGTATCTTCGAGATCTACGGGCTCGGCCGTATCGATCCACGAGAGAGGCTACAGCGCCGTCGATTGTCGGACACGATCGGAGACACTAAGTATTCAATCGGCGCGACAAATAGCCGCGGTACCGTATGAAATTACCTGTCGTTTATCGAACGGGAAGAGTCCCGGCTTACAGAGCCATCAACGGAAGGCGTCGAGGGGCCTCGCGCGTAAATCGAATCGAACGGAACGGCGACGCGACCACGAACGGCGGGATCGAAACGGAAGTCTCCGGGGATCTGTCGACGATATATAAACGATCGCAAGATTTCCAGGGTCCGGGTGGTTTTTGCCGGCCGTAAGTACTGCAAGTTTGTCGACGGACGTGTCCATCTGTCCATACGAATCTACAATTCAATGACTGCCGGAGAAGGAACGCGTCCGTGGTTTGTCACGAGTCACGAAGGACAGTTAGACGGTGTACAAAGCGTCTTCTGCAGCCGCTGCGCCGCCCGCCACTTCCTCCTCTTCCTTCTTCTCCTTTCTTCCTCCTCTCCTCTTCACCTTCCTCCTTCACCTTCCTTCCTCACCTTCCTTCCTTCCTTCCTTCCTCGGCGTCGTCTCATCCACGCTTCGCTTGCGTAACCCAAATATTATTCCATCGGTCCGAGTGGATGGCTGCCCGTGGAATTTCACCCTTCGACAAACGCTCGTCCATCTGGTCGGCCGATTTGCAATTCCGAGCGAGCCGTTCTTCTCCCCCCTCCGATATCGCGGAATTTTTTTTCTTCGCCCACCTTCCGCTTTTTCTCGCCGCCTTTTCGGTCGCCCGTGCCCCGGGCACCAGATCTTGTCAGTTTATTAAACGATCTCGCGATGAGAAATTACTGCTGATTGCATATCGACGGGGCACGACTTCCTAAATAATACCACGGTTTTTCATAGGTCATTATGCGATGAAATAATGTACTCGGTATGGTCTTTAAGGAGGCGTCTCGATAATGCACTTCGCTCTGATGTATGGTGCTGGAACATCGTTGTTAACGCAGTCGGAGTACGGTCGTATGAATTGCTCGGGGACGAACAGTATAACTGGGTAAGTTCGCGTAATAGGAGTCCGTCGATTATGCGAACTGCTTGTAACTTTCCGATGGGACCTGCGGGGTTCTGATAAATCGATTGCGGCGGGGTTGGGGTGGAGTTAGTGCAATTAGGAGGTACATATGTTTGCGATTACTATTTCCTCCGATTGTTTTTCATTTATTTATTTTATTTCATTCGATTTAATTTCATTTAGTTTTATTTAATTTTATTCAAATTTATTCGATTTTATTCGACTTTATTTAATTTCATTCAATTTTATTCGATTTTATTCGTTTTTATTCGATTTTATTTAATTTTATTTAATTTCATTCAATTTATTTTAATTTATTTTAATGCAAGAATTGGATATTAATATAGACATGATTTTATTCCTACGATCTTTCGACTAAATTCTTGAAATAAAATTTTATTCACATAATAAATCGAATCAATTCTTCAACTTTTTTATTTCGAAAATTATTATAATCATCAATTAAATTAATAAATAAGACACGACGAACAATATAAGACACAGTGAACAAATATACGTAAAACAATGATTTAAATGTCGACCACGATTTTAGCGAAGTTCGCCTCTGTGCGCCCGTCGCATCGCGAGGAAGTCGAACAATGCGTGATCTCTCCTCCACAGAGAATAGTGGGGGGTAGAGGGTGGAGGAGGGAAGGCTCCCGGAAGTGTCGCGAGAAGATCGAATCGATAGCAAATAACCTGTTGCAAGGGGAGGACAAAGGCGAATCGACAACGGAGAAAAAAGTAGATCCAACGGGTTTCAGGAAGCTGAGGAAACAGCCTTCGCCGGCCGAGAGCATGATCTAGGACGATCCGCGTTTTACCTCGATCAATGGTGAGGCCGTGCGATTGCCGAATAAGGGCAATCCCATGGCGTCGGCCTCGAATAAATAACAGTATATATATCTATAATTGCAGAATCGATCTTACTCGTGGTCGTTGCGCGCCGGATACTTCATAAAATTATGCTCCGATCCGTTTATGGTCGCGATACTCTGGGCTCGCATTTGTCCGAAGGTCGCGAGGTGCATATGTTCTATTTATTCGTAGCTTGTGTGGCTCGGTGCTCGACTAATTACCTATACTAGGTGAAAGAATGAAGCGGCAAGTGAAAGAATTCTCATTAAATTTCGCGGGACAGTCTAATTATTTTCTGTAATTATTGATTAATAACAGAGCTAGAATGTAGAATTATCCTATTAGAACTGAGTCTTCTGCGCGGCGGCCGCTGGATCCGAGAAATTAACAGCTCCGGGTATGTAATTCTGAACGTAGCTCATTAATGCGGCTGCCTTTAATTACTGTGACCAGTGATGTCTGTATTTGCGGCGGTTAGGCTTGTTTTATAACTATACTGGGTGTCCTGTTCGATTAATAGTGATTAATTGTATATTTAGGTCCGTTTGGAATATTTTTGAACGAGCTTTGCTTTGGGGATGATTGAATGAATTAATGGGACACCCTGTATATTAAAGACCTGAACCAAGAGACTGTACAAAAGTCTTAATAACTTATAAAAGCAGGGGTGCAAAGAATTTGACTACAAATAAAATAAATGAAATTAGTGGATTACGAACAGAAAATAAAAATTTATTAAATTAATTGAATAATACGCAAGTCAAATGACTTGCTTTTCTCTTTTTAATAATTTTAACCCTTTGCAGTCGAGCGGTGGCTCTAATGCACCCCCAAAAATTGTCACATCGCGTTCCCAAATAATTTAAATATTATTTAATATATATTTAATATACGATTATAAATTATTAAATTTAAATATGTAATATAATATTATATCTTTAATACAATATATAATATAATATTATATATTTAATATTATGCGAAAACAAATTTTGAGAAGTGTAGTTATCAGTCAAAAAATTTAATTTTATAAAATGCACTAGTTTATATAAAATTAAAATACTATAGGCCAAAAAGAACTATCTCGAATTGCTAGTTAAAATGGCGCCGACTTTAAAGGATCGATAACCGCTCCAATTGTCTCCCCAGTTCCGTTTCCCATCCTTTTCACCGACAACGCATAAAGGGCCGATCACGTTGCCCATCCGCGCAACGAAACGCTCGCTAAACCGTCGCAGAATTCCGGATAAAATCTGCCGTTCTTTCGAATCGATCTAGACAAAGCCTGACGAGCCAAACCGCTGACAATTCGCGATTAATTTGCGAAACCGGTGGAACGACAAATTTTTGGCTGAGCTCGATTCACCGCTCGCCAAATTCTTCTCGTGTTTCCGCTGTCGTACGCTCGAGAAATTTAGTGACGACGCGACACCGGCCCGGGTTACCGTCGGCGAAATAATGACGATTGTGCTGTCAACGATCCTGTCTATGAACAATGTCTGTTATGCCGCTACGCGTTCGGCAAAGTTTCCTGTGAATCGAGTGTACTACCGTTTCGGGGTCTCCTCGATGTTTGGTGGTGTTTGCGACAGGACTCGCTGCGAACAGTTGGTGAGTTCAATTGCAATTTTAATTGACACGATCGAGGAAGCAAAAGTATTCTGTCGTGCGCTGATCGTATGACTATAGTGACAAAATATTCGCGGCAAACGTTATGGTATGTCTAGTAATATAATAATAATTGTTGCCAACAATATTTATTCCTGTTTTAAATAAACTTTGAATGAAATTTAGATGACAATAAATATTATATTAAATAACGTATTATATTAAAATATTATATAAAAGTAAACTAGTATATACAATTAAAATATATATATTAAATTAAATAAAAGGCTAATATATAATAAATAAAGGAGGCTAATCAACGCAGTGAAATAAATCATAGTGCAAAGGGTAATAATAATATAATTGAGTAGAAAATAAAACGTAGACGACCTTAAATTGTTTTAATATTTCCATTATTTTGAAATTGTTATTATATCATTATATATTATTATTATTATTATTATTATCATATTATACTAATTGCTAGATACAGAGAAATAGCAATTAACCGATGCGGAGACGAAAGAACGAAATCGGCCGATAAATTACGCGACGCAGCCGCGGCCCGGCGTCCGCGTCGTGCTCTTGACGCATCGCAATTAATTAGAAATTGTTTCGGAGATATCTGATATCTGATCTGGATGTAGGAGCGACCGACGCTGCCGGTCGGGATCTCTTTGATACGTAAACTGTCGGGCAGGACCTGTTCTGCCGGACAAGTCGTTCGCCACCGGTCCAAATATTCTTCTGCGTAGCGCGTGTCATTGCGTCGTACCAGGTAGATCGTTAGAAAATTAAGAAACCTAGTCGCCGAATCTCTCTCTCTCTCTCTTTCTCTTCGTTCCGAAACTGGAACCGGCTCTTAATTATATCTTTATTCGAACTTTGTCCTGTGGAACGTAATAAACTTCGCTAGAGACACAGTTCTGTGAATAATTCCTCGAAATGGAGGCCGATCCTCTCACTAATGGATTTAGTTAATAATAATACGATTGATTTAGTTAATAATAAAAGATGAGAAACGAAAGTTGAAATAAAAGATAAAAAGCGAGAGCTAAAATAAAGTTAAAATAAAGTTGAAATAAAATTGAAGTGAAGATAAAATAGAATTGAAATAAAAATAAAAGATAAAAGTTGAAATAAAGATAAAAGATAAAACTTAAATAAAAATTGAAATAAAGTTAAAATAAAGTTGAAATAAAATTGAAATGAAGATAAAATAGAATTGAAATAAAAATAAAAGATAAAAGTTGAAATAAAGATAAAAGATAAAAATTAAATAAAAATTGAAATAAAGTTAAAATAAAGTTGAAATAAACTTGAAATAAACTTGAAATAAAGATAAAAGTTCAAATAAAGTTGAAGTAAAGATACAAAAAAGTTAAAATAGAGATCAAAGTTAAAATAAAGATAAAATAAAGTCAAAATAAAGATAAAATAAAGTAAAAATAAATATAAAAGATAAAAGTAGCGGAAAGAGGTATAGAATAACAACATGATAAAATACAGAAAAGTGGATAATCGTGTTCCCGGTCTAGCGTAACCGCTCCGTAGATTTCGTTAGCTTCCCGATGCTTTCGATTTAGTGTAAATAATTGCCGCTACGTCGCAAATAATGTTAACCAGTCGCAGCGCATACATTAGATGTATACTATCGCGGCAGCTTATCGCGAGTATCCATTCGATTCGAATTAGTGGAACGAAGCCGGCTCGGTGCGTTGAGTCATCAAAGGTATCATTAAATGTTACAACATATTGTACATGTATATGATCGGTTGCCTAATACCGGTTACAAGAGAACGACACTATCAATTTTCATTTGATTAAATGTATCAATGCGAACGATATCTTTCGCCCGCGGTATTTAACCTGATTCCGAGCCGATGAATTCGAATGTTGTTAATCGCGTACGAACTGCATCGTCTAACATGATTTTAGCACAGTTTATCGTGCATTCCATTCTGCGAACATTTTTGTTCGTTTTAAAAAAGCCAGTTCGACGAGCAGATTATTCTCGATAATAATATTTTATTCGATGCTATAAAATAAATATTCGAGCGATTGAAAATTTGTCTAGATAATTATTTATCCGAATGAATTCTTTCTAATCGATAATTCTTTCTGCAATAAAGAATTATTCTCGGATAAATAGATAATTTATGATTCGTATATATCCAAGTAAAATATTCGATTAGAATTAATTCATTCGGATAAATAAATAAGTCTAGATAAATTTTTATTCCTTTGGATATTTATTTCACAGCATCGAAAATAAAATTGTATTCGTCAGTATTTATATGTGCTCTATTAATGATATCAATGTTATTATTAATGTTATTATTAATATAAATAATTATAGGTATAATTGAAGTAACGCGAATAATAATAATAAGTATAATAATAAGTACACGACGTCGAACACAACCGGCCCACAAAAGAGCAACGTTCGTATTATCGAGAAAGGTAGTTGGCAAAATAATTTGGCATTGTTGAAAATGCGTATTTCCAACATTCTATCTGGATGATCACCGGTAGTTAATTTTCGTTCGAACGGTCCCCGTTAACGGTCTCCGTCTCCGGCTCAATTATCCCGGAGATCTCGCCCTCTTCGACTCGTCGGACTTCCATCAGCTCAATATCTCCAATTCTCGCAAACGACCGCGCAAACGGGTCCCAACGAGCAAAAACGGTTTTGGAGAATCCGAGCGGCGATCATATACATCGGCCCGCATAGAGGCCCGCTTCTAATTTCCAGCGCGAGGCTGCCGGCGAAAAAAGCTTATAACGAGACCGTCGCGTCGCGTCGGCGAGCAACGATCTTCCCGCAAAACCGAGTAACGAGGCAAGAAGGGGCAAAGTCGGTTAAGGTAAAACTACCTATTATGGAACGCTTTTCAGCCACTGCGGGATTATCGATTTTACTACGACCGGAACAGTACTGTCGTTGAATATTTATAGTGATCGTCGGTGGACTAATGCTTCCAAATAACTCTATGATCTTTGAAATGTTAAATACGAATACGAAGTAATATAATAAATAAGAAAATAATACAATAAGTAAGAAAATAATAGAGTGAATAAAAATATAATACAGTGAATAAAAGAATAATACAATGAATGAACAAATAATACAATGAATAATATTAACTGTTCTATTATCCGAACACGTATAGCACATATAGGGAGAGGTAACATTTTTCAACCTTACGTCGCAAGGGTTGCATTAAAGCGCTGTAACTTTGCGACAAAAAATCACAGCCCAGCCACTTTTTCCTTAAATTAAAGAGGAAAGATTGAACTTCATCCCACTCTAAGTGGCATCTCCAAGAAAAATTTCACAAGCACCGAGCATTTCGTCAAACTATCGCCATTTGAACCGTGGAATTTTCAAAACGGCAAACACTGCCTCGCATTTAAATTACTACAGTGGCGAGGATGCGTGAAACTCGGAATCGACTAATACCGTCTTAAAGTAGAGATTTCAAGCTTTAATTTAAAAGAAAAGTCATCGTGCTGCAATGATTTTTCGCGGAGATATCGTCGATCAAATTCGACCAATTCCTGCCCGAAAGTTTTCTATAATTTTTCTCGTAAATCCAGCTCGGCCTACGGTTAATTGCCGCGCGAGTCCTCGCGGCCGCGGCTCCGTAATTTACGAGTGGCTGGGTGCCCGTGGCCGTTCCGCAAGCCCGGGACGATTAAACGCGCCCAATTCCTCATCGATATCGAAAGAACGGAGACTCGGGGTATGCGCGCGGTAAGTGGCGAATTAATAAACGCCGCGAGGCTCGCGAGGCAGGCCTCGAACTCGGACTAGCACTCGGACTTCTGCGGTAGCACACGATAAGCCTCCATTACTGAAATACCGACTGTTTAACCCTGCGGAACCCGCGGTCCCGGCAATTCCTTCGCACTCCCTCCCTCCGTGGCCACGCCGTGCTCGCGGCGTCCTTCTCCGGCCCGCGGCCCTCGGCAACTCCTCTCGGTCCCGCGGCGTGTCCTTGCGCACGATGCTTTATCTATTTCCACCGCGAGGAGACGCCGCGTCTCTGCCCGCTGCTAGCGTAAAACTACATGGCATCCGATTAATTAATGGCCCGCGGAAAAGTCGGGAAAGTTATTAACCCTTCGGTATCTCCCGGCTACCAGATTGCGGCGCGACCGCCGCGCCGAGCCGAGCCGCGCGCGCTCATGATTTCTTTCCGCTGCCTTTTCCGTGATTTATTCTTGCCTGGATACTGGATACCCGCCGCTGCTGCTCCACGGCCAGGACCCCAGGAATTCGCTGCCGTTTTGGCGTAAAAATACGCGCCGCGAGACCGAGCTTCTTGCAACCGTAGGCTCGTTTCGGTAGGAGTTCGACTCGCCGCTCGAGCGTTCGAGGCTTCTTTTCTTGGCCGGCGGGCGGATTGGATAGGTTTTTGGAGTTTTCTGTGGAATTGAAGTTTTTAGATCGTTTCGTGTATCGTGGATAGTTATTTTCTTTCTATTTTTATTGTATGAGAGGTTTGCCAGTTGCGGATGTTAAGAAGCGCTGGTAAAAAATTACCGATTTCGCTGGTTTTATTTTATAATCGTTGTAACTTCATTTGGTTATGTTATTAGTTTAATAATTATACGGTGTAACTAATGTACTTCTTTTATATGTTAATAGTATATGTAGTTAGTTAATGTAATTCGTTAATGCAGTTTGCATTGCTTCCACTAGGTATCCTCGAATATATTTCTTTATTCAGGCATGCATTGTTAAAAACGTCGAGACGTTTAATCATCTCTAATATTCCATCTTTATTTGGGAGAATATTAGAAATAATTATACATACTCGAATTCAAAACTATTGCTGCTTTATTTAAGCAGTATAATTGTTAAAAATAAGGGTGGAGTAAAAGACAAAAGTCTGATAAAAACCAAGAGAAATATTTCCAAATATATATAAATATCTTCTGTACATTTATTCGAGTATGAGTACATTCTCCTCTTCCCTAACTGTTCATTTTTGTTTCCAAGCTAAAGGATAGTTAAAAAGAATGTACTGTAATCCGTGAAACTAGACATTTCAATAAAGAAAATATTTATAAACATATATAAATATTTTCTCTACATTTATTCGAGTAGACTGAATACATTTCCTCTTCCCTAACTGTCTATGTTTGTTTCCAAGCTAACAGACAGTTAAGAAAAACCTATCGTAATTCATAAAATTAGACATTTCAACGAAGAAAATATTTATAAATATATATAAATATTTTCTCTACGTTTATTCGAGTATGAATACATTTCCTCTTCCCTAACTGTCTATGTTTGTTTCCAAGCTAACAGACAGTTAAGAAAAACCTATCGTAATTCATAAAATTAGACATTTCAACGAAGAAAATATTTATAAATATATATAAATATTTTCTATACATTTATTCGAGTATGAATACATTCTCCTCTTCCCTAACTGTCCATGTTTGTTTCCAACCTAAAAGACACTCAAGGAGAACCTACTGTAATCCGTGAAACTAGACATTTCAATGAAGATCCGTCGCGAGTAGAATCATACCGCGTCAACATAATCGCGGCATAGCTAAGCAGATTTCATTAATACCAATGTCATGTTATTTCAATATTGACGATAACGAAACACGATACCGAGCGATCGATACATATATAATCCCGTACTAATGAGCACGCGATTGAATTTGTCGTACGGCGAACCTCGCGGCGGCAGCGGCGGCGGCTCTATCGATCCATTAAGCGCGCGCGTAGATCGGCGCCCGATAAAAAGCGGACGCGTATAAAATGCATATTATCGGTTTTTCGCCGGGTCGTTCCGGCTGTGCATTGCGGGTCGCACACGAGACGCGCGAGCCGCCGGACCGCGGAGCCCGATAGAAATATTTTTGCCGGGCTAAATGGGTTTCTTCGGAAAGTCGGAGAGAACACGAGGGCAGCAGCTGGCCGGCGATGCGACAAATCATACCTGCCGGACAGCCTACACGCTGCAGCCAGCCGCAGTTGCGCGCCTGTGCAATAGTGTGCATGCCGATGCACTCGCCGGAGGGAGAGCCAATGGCGTAACCAGGGGCGGCTGCCCGATCGCCGGGGGTTAAACGTCCGAGCGACGGCCCGATTTGAATGTATTTAGTAACATTTCATGAAAAAGGCGGATTGTTCGGATCGATCATTAGTCGATTTCAATCGCTTCGCAGAGATCTATGGACCTTATCGTGGTCCATCGTGTTTTTATATTATAAAAATCATACCTCCTCGATCACATAATTGTTTAGCCATTATTAATAATAAAATATAAAAGAAGTAACAACGCGACGGATATAAAAATACCCTATATTTGACAGAGGATAACTTTTGAACAGTCTCCGTGTTCTAGTAAAGGAGAATATTTTTTATACAGCCTGCTTTAAACAATTGTGGAAAGATTGTGGTTCTATAGAAACGAATTTGGAAATTATAATTGCTAAAATAAAAAATATCTTGTATAATTATATTTAAAGAATACTCTTTTCAAAGCGAAAATAGCAATAAAAATATATTGAAGTAAAAATAAAAAAAATATATTGAAAATAGCAATGAAAATATATTGAAATTTATTATTTAAAAAACGTAAAAGATATTTAATTGTTATATCATATTAACTAGATCACAAATATTACTTTGAATTTAGAATTAAAATGGCATCAAATGCAAAGGGTCAATAATGAAATAATATTTTTAGGAAATTAAACAAGCGTTTTTTAATATCAACGATTATTAGACATTCTTCTACGAAGAATCGAATAACCGTCATTGTCAGTCTAAAGCGAATTTGAAAATTCGATGAAATAAATTCTCACCGAATCCTTCGTTTAATCGATCGCCGTTCGAAAGGACTCGCCGGAGGATCGATAAAACGGTCGACATTAAGAACGTCGACAATGCGCCTAACGAAGTACATGTATAAAGACCGGGGCAATAAACAATCGAATCGGCTGACAGCATTATTACCAACTTCTTATTCCTAATTGGCGAAAGTTCGAACAAGCGGAGGCGGGGTGGACGCCCGTAACTTCGCCACGTACAAGCGAAAGCGAAGTAAAATCAAGACGGTTTCCAATTCATGGCATTTCCCCGTGACAGACCGTTTAATAAATCAATCCGTACGATGTTGTACGGGAATTTGAAAACCAGGCACGGCCGCCGAGTCCTCAATAGCATTACGGTTTCCGACGGATCGGGAATTGTAATTAGTCAGCTCTACCGATGAATAGTGATCGATCGGCGTTCTTGTAGCTCAGGTGAACGCTAGGAAAATTTTAGATATGCTCTAGGTAGACTTTAGATACGCTCTAGGTAGACTTTAGATACACTCTAGGTAGACTCTAGATATTAGTCGACATGACAGTGGTTGCAGTCTATGCATTTTCTATATGGAGTTTCAAAATAATTTATGCGTTTTATGAAATCATTTTTTAATGTTAGGTTTCGTTGTCTATAATTATTTTATTAATATTTTTAATAATTATGTAAAAGTATTTATAATGTTTTTAATAATTGTGTATAAGTATTTCTAATATTTTTAATAATTACATATAAGTATTTCTAATATTTTTAATAATTATGTATAAGTATCTCTAATATTTCTAATAATTGTCTGTAATTATTTATAATATTTTTAATAGTTATCTATAAGTATTTCTAATATTTCTAATAATTATCTGTAATTATTTCTAATATTTCTAATAATTGTCTATAAATATTTTTAATATTTCCAATAATTATTTCAAATACTAATATTCGAATTAAAAACTATTGTCTTTTTATTTAAGAAAGTAGCATAATTGTTAAAAATAGTATCAAAAGCAGAACTCTAATAAAAACAAAGAGGAATATCTACGTATTATATACTAATATTTATATTTATATTACATTAGATATTTATCTCTATATTATTCATATTATACACTATATTACCTTCTGTACATTTATTTAAAAGAGTACACAATACATAGAGATATCCATTATCACAGAATGTTATTTAATTAAGGTCAATGAAAATTCCACGAACGACATAACAAATCAAATACCTCATTTGTTGTTTGCTATATTACCATTCCTCTTTTAATAATTCAGTATTTTCAAAGCGGATACTCCAACGTCGGAATTCACCATTATACAGGCACATAATTCAATAGCATGATCTAAAGTAGGCATGTATTGCACAGATCAGTAAAGATGTAAACCTAGCACTCCAGCTTCCACTGAACTCCGTACTTTATGGTCTCCGTGATCATAAACGTCGGGAGAAAATACGCAGCGATCTGGTAGCTCTCAGCGCGAGTCGACGAAACTATAACTCGACACGCCAATTAGCATTTACGAATCCATTAACAATCGGGAATTAGGCGAGAATTCTGATCAGCCGGTATCTAGCGCGTCACGGATCGTTCCGCGGAACGAAAGTTCCCGCGAAACCACCGAGAATAATGTTCCTCGTAACCGTTCGGGCCGTCGATGCTGGTGAGATTGCTCTGGGAGAGAGAGCGAGAGAGCGAGAGAGAGAGAGAGAGAGAGAGAGTGTGAGAGAAATAAATAGAGGGAAAGAGAGCTTCGGAGAGGAGATAGGGAAAGAGAAAAAGGGAAAGAGAGCTAGAGAGAGAGAGAGAGAGAGAGAGAGAGAGAGAGTTGGAAGAGGGAAAGCAAGAGAGAGAGGCAGAGAGAGATATAAAAAGAGAGAGCAAGAGAAAGAGAGCAAAATAAAAAAGAGAGATAGAAAAAAAGAGAGAGAGAGAAAGAGAGAGATGAAAGAGAAGTAGAGAGTGTGAGAGAGAAATAAAAAAGAGTGTTAGAAAGAGAGAGAGAAATAAAGAAAAAGAGAGCTAGAAAGAGAGAAATAAAGAAAAAGAGAGCTAGAAAAAGAGAAATAAAGAAAAAGAGAGCTAGAAAGAGAGAAATAAAGAAAAAGAGAGCTAGAAAGAGAGAAATAAAGAAAAAGAGAGCTAGAAAGAGAGAAGTAAAGAAAAAGAGAGCTAGAAAGAGAGAAATAAAGAAAAAGAGAGCTAGAAAGAGACAGAGAAGAGAGAGAGAAAAAGAGAAATAAAGAAGAAGAGATCTAGAAAGAGACAGAGAAGAGAGAGAAAGAGAGAAATAAAGAAGAAGAGAGCTAGAGAGAGACAGAGACGAGAGAGCAGAGAAAGAGAAAGAGAGAAATAAAGAAAAAGAGATCTATAAAGAAATCAAGAGATATACAAAAAGAGCTAGAGAGAGACAGAAACACAGAAAGACATAAAAGGAAAGAAAAAGAGACAGAGATCTAGAGAGAAAGAGAGGAAAAGAAAGAAAGAGAGCCGTCGTTTCGTCTCGCGGTGACAGCTCATCTTCCGAAAGTGATTTATGCCGACATGACTACTTACCGGTTAACTTATGGTGTTTACCAATTCAATTAGAGGTACAACCGCCGCTCTCTTAGGACGAGATACATTTGTTTCGACATTAATTTACCGAAACGCCCCGCTGTCATAACAAAACTATAATAAACCGTTGGCCAGTTGGCGCGCCGCCAGGGACCCGCCGCTTTTTGGGGAGGGGGGTTCATAAAATCAGTTGAAACGCTTCGAGCCGGGCCTCATTGTTTTCATTGGTTCCGGCCACTCTCCTTCGGATCCCGATCCCATAAATCCCGCCGCGATAATGCAGTTCGGCTCTCGTTCATTTTCACGCGACACAATCGGTTTCACGTTTCGCCACTTTTAATGGAGACCTTTCCCGCTAAACAAAACCCCGATTCTTTTTAGCGACGACGTTCTATTATAAATAGATCCATTGATCGTTTTAGCGATCTAGCTGGCACGCGATCGCCCGATTGTGGCATGTCCGAAGAATTTCATCTAGCACGATCTTTATGTAATTTGTAATACGAAGTAAATAATTCGAGTGGAATTCTTGTGGATCGAATTATGTATATATTTTATAATTAAGCGTAACATGTGAATTTAAATATCAATTTCTGATAATTGTTTTATGTGATGTTGTATATATTGTATGCAATGTATATATAACTGCAGTCTGCTGTATAAGTTCATATGGTTCAAGGCGATAATAATAGGTGTTATGCTACTCATAATCTTTTTGTTAAACGAATAATAATACATAATATGCAATGTTAAGTAGGAAAAACAAAATTTATCGATCCTTTTTTAAAGTTTAGATATATGTATGCACGATATAATATATAATTATAATAATGAATTATATATTGCATATATATATAATTTAATTCTTTATATACTATATTATTATAAACATTATAAATTATATACTATACGATTATAACATAATATAATATACGACCGCAAAGGGTTAAAGCCACGAAGCTAATATAACAAAGCAGACACTCCTCCAATTATAATTTCATTTCAGTCAGCACTCAAAGGGTCAAGTATACAGTGCCTCATACCAAAGGTACAAGCAGGTAGTACGTTAGTAATTATAAATTCCATTTCTATCATTTCCTTTTAACACATTGACCGATCGTCAATTCCAAATGATTAAATCCAATTCATAGAATCAAACAGCTGCTACAGAATCGCTTTCATTAGTCAATCGTTAAGCCACATTCGAAGCCAATCGCAAAACACAGATTCCCGTAGAAGTCGTCGACAAGCGTCCTCTCCGCGTTAGCACATCTCAATCCGGTCTCGTTCGACCGGTGTCGTTACTCAATTCGAACGGAACGAAATTAGCGTGCGACGCGCGGCGACGGCCCGTCAGATTTAGAGCGAAGCGCCGTCGTTATTTTTCCAGAGCGTCGCCGTGCCGCGGCTCGGCCGAACTTCGCGCCACTTTCCGAGCCGGGAATGCCACGAAAAACGAACGAAACCGTCGAAAAGCACGCGGCGATTTCGGCTTGGCGCTAAAGCACAATGCCTGCGAATCCGCCGCTCCGTGACGCGCCGCGACGCCGAGCACCGTTCACCGTCTCTATATTTACGGCCGCGAGAGTCACTGGCCCGCTCGCTTCACTGATTCACCATTCAGTTAGGGTTAAATTCGATTTCGGTGTTTCATTGCCGCGCGTTGGGCTTAACACGGTTACTCGGCTCGGAGAGTCGCTTTCCGTCCGATATTAACCCTTTGGGGTCGGGAGTGTTTTTATCCGAAGGTCAAAATACATATTTTCTAACGTAATTATGTTGTAATTTAGTAATTTATAAATTAGAACACTTAATGAAATAAATATAAAAATTAATTAATATATTATAATTTTATATTTATTTTTATATTTTTATAGCATCGTCATGACAGAAAATTCTGTCACATCTCCATGACGGATATAGTCGTCAAACACACTTAACTAGTTAATTTATTTTATAGTTTATAATAAATAAATAGCAATAAAATAGTGAATAATAGTGTAGTAAATATAAGAAATAATAATTATATAATATATATGTAATATTGATAACAACGGTATTAAATAAAATAAATAGCAATGAAATAGTGAATAATAATGTAGTAAATATAAGAAATAATAATTATATAATGTATATATAATATTGATAACAACGGTATTAAGTCATACGCGGTGAAAGGGTAAACCGAGTGGCCGAAACTGTTTCAAGCGGAACAGAAATTCCGCCATCGTCGCGGTTTCTTGGCACGGTTGACGCGCGTTATCCTCTCAACGGCGAGCGATCCAGGAAAATGGAGTCCGCGGAAAAGGGTCGGCAAAAAGGCGAAGGTGGTCAACGGATGGCAGGCGTTTCCGCGAAAGCTCGCCGGCCACAGGGTGAAACTTTCTCCGGCGGTTGTATATCGTCTCGTCGCGAGCTCTGGGAGCCGATACAGTTCTGCAGCGGCGGGGACGGGTTCTTGCAGAGCCGATCGGGCCGGCTTTCCGCTCCCGATCGGATCGGGCAGACGTGACTTTCGGGTCGCGTGCACCGGGAAACCCGATAAAAACGAGTAACTCTATAAAAGCTAGTCTCATTATGAGCTTGCGTTACCCGCGGACAGCCGCGTGGACCGCTCGAGCCGGCAGAAAATACGGCTCGGTATCGTAAAGCACTCGGCGCGCGGTTACAACCGCTTACAAATGACTCTCTTAATGTCCGCCGGCCGCTGTATATATTTTACAAGGGAGTTCACTCTCGTCGCTATAACTTATACTTTCTGCGGCGGCCGCGCGCACCGAGCGACCGGCCGAGAAAAATAAGGACCGACGCCGGGGATACGTTTTCCATCGTCGCGGCCTCTGTTCTACGGCCCGTTACACGCCGGCTACCCGGTTTCTTCTTAACGAATTCAACGGGGAACGAGGCCGCGGGAAAAACGCGTCATTTGCCAGAAGAAAACGCTCGATTCCTTGCCGGACCGTGCGCCGCGCCGGCGATCGACGGACGCTGCGAGTTGAGCCGAGCCTGACGGAGATTGATCCGGGGGAAATTAACCGGAATTCTGGACTTTATTGAGACACTGGGTCTTTTACCGATCCGCGGTAATATTTCCACGACTGTGAGGAAGAGCGACGAGGGTTTCAATTTTAAGGAATTTCAATTTTAAAGAATTTCACGCTTATTTAAGCATAGTGTGTACAGTGGGGAGCGGTATAATTTATTTTTTAAATTGCTCCAAACGACTGCAATTTTTCTATAAATATTAATTATCCGGAATTCTGGACTTTATTGAGACACTGAGTCTTTTACCGATCCGCGGTAATATTTCCACGACTGTGAGGAAGAGCGACGCGGGTTTCAATTTTAAGGAATTTCAATTTCAAGGAATTTCGCGCTGATTTAAGCATAGTGGGTACAGTGGGGAGCGGTATAATTTATTTTTTAAATTGCTGCAAACGACTGCGATTTTTCTATAAATATTAAAGGGATTCTCGGAGAAATAATTGCAGCGTGTTATATTTAATTTTATTATATAATTTATCTAGGAAGAGAGAGATATAGATATATACTAAATATCGTAGCGAGTAAAATGTATTTAAACCTCTTACACTAGGACATTTGTCTCTCGAAGAAAGAGAGAGATCGAGAGAGAGAGAGAGATCGAGAGAGAGAGAGAGAGAGAGACTGAGATCGCGTCGGTCTCTCGCGAACTGTCGCCTCTCCGTCATATATAATTCTTTTCAACATGACAGCCAGTAGTTTGGATACAAGTCATTAACTCTAGCCGCGG
>CM052158.1:8896190-8907727 GCA_028455555.1 Augochlorella aurata | reverse complement strand
AGAAAATAAAACTTTCTTATTTACACGAAATCGCGAGGAATATAAATATTTCAGCCGGCGCGCTGCGTTTTACGGCTGTTTTCCGCGGGGAGGGGGGGGGGGGGGAAGAATGGATATTCACGAGTTATCGAAATATTATCGCACGCGTGACTCGTAAGAAATTGAAAATTTTAATGCCCGCCTTTCATCCCGCTGCTGCATAAATGCATAACTAGCGCGCCGTGATTTTAGCGGGAATATATTCGGTATAAACACCGATCGGCGTCCTCGGTGATTTTAAACAGTAAGCGCAAATAGGACGAGCGATGCACAAAAATATAATCGATTTATTTCTACGTCGTCGTAGAACGAGCCAGTTATTGCTTTCATATATTTAACACGGTTACTGTAATTTCACTATGCATTTTACGCATTTATAGTACACTTAATGGCCGACAAATTTATTGCCATAAAACATTTTAGCTTCCAATTTACTCCTTTAACAAGATGCTCGGAAAATTCGATTAAACTTCGTAAACATTTTCTTACTATTTTGTTTTATTAATCGTCGAAATAGAAATACAATAAAATGTTGAAATTAGAGATATTCAAATATATATATATTATTAAATAATTACAAATATATACATATAAATATTTATTATTATTATTATTGTATTACTATCATTATTATTATTGTATTATTATTATTATTACTGTATTATTATTATTATTATTATATTTGTTATTATTATATATATAATGCGAGCACTATTTCCTTTACAATAATATATACAATATAATAATAAGTAATATTATATAATAATATATATAACAGTAAATAATATATAAATATAATAATATTATATAAAATAAATAAAAGCAGCAATATTGTAATTGCAATAGTCGCTCGCATGCGTTAAATGAACTGGTTCGCAGCGGCGCGCTCCTTTGAAGCTAAATGGTCGAGAGCAAGGGGCGGAGAAGCAACTGTCCGCTGCAATTTTTCACGTGCGCTGCAATTTTCATGGGTCGCCGTTCCGAAAGCAGCGCGCACTTCCGTGAGGTCCCTTTGCAAACAAAAACTTCCACCACTTTGCGCCGACACTCGTGCGTCAAAACAAAGGGGGCGCGAGCGAAGGTGTCAGAGATGCCTCGAAGATATGTTAGGATGCCGGGGGTGTGTTTAAGGTCCCGGCGCAAGAATAGTAGTTGCTCAAGCTTGTAGCGAACTCAGACAGTCAAAGAACAGTTCAGCGTGCACGGGGAGAGTATGACAAAGTTACAAAGCCATAGCAGACGGAGTTGCGAAGCGTACAGGTGTGACTGAGATTAGAATTGACATTCGCGCGCTCTCCCTCCCTCCCTCTACCTCTCCCCTCCTCTCTCTCTCTTTCTCTCTCTCTTTCTCTACTCTCCCTCTCTCTCTCTCTCTACTCTCTCTCTTTCTCTCTCTCTCTTCCTCTATCTCTCTCTCCCCTCCTCTCTCTCTCTCTTTCTCTCTTTCTCTCCCCTCCTCTCTCTCTTTCTCTCTCTCACTACTCTCCCTCTCTCTCTCTCTCTCTCTTTCTCTCACTCCCCTCCTCTCTCTCTCTCTCTTTCTCTCACTCCCCTCCTCTCTCTCTCTCTCTTTCTCTCTCTCTCTCTACTCTCTCTACTCTCTCTCTCTTTCTCTCTCGCTTTGTACGCGCGTATATACACGGCCAGCGCTAAACACAGCCGCGCGCGAATCCAATCTGTGTTCCCGTATTTTGCGAGGTGACGCCGGATAAATATTCAACATTACTGCAAAGTTTCGCGCGAAGTAATTGCATTTGCTTTGGTCGGGCACATACGATTCCAAATGTTTTTCGTTCGAATGCGAAGCAATTAACATGAAAATTCGTAAAGGAGTTAAAGCAATCCTGCGCGCGCGATTCTGTAGTCGAACTTTGAAATGCAATTGAAAAGTGTGCTGCGCGTTGCGCCGAGCTCGCTAATGAGTGCATTGTGGACTGCGTTTATGAGTTAAGCGGGAACCGCAAGATGGTAACGGCGTCCGATCGTCGTATTGTTTTTAAATAATCGGGATCGTCGAGGGGGGAGGAATAAATTTTAATTTAACTGCGAGACACAGAAAAGAAAAAGAAACTGGGATATTAGATAATAAAATTGCTGCTGTTGTGGTGGATTTTGTATGTAAGTATTGTAATTATATTAGACAATTCAGCTCGTGGATTAATTTATGATTTATTCCTTTTTATCAGGCGTAATGTTACATATTTTTGTAATTAAGATTTTTGGTTGAATTGAAATATTATTTACATGTATAAGTGTAGTAACACAGACAGTTTTGTCTGTAAGGTTTTTCAAAATTTCGCTCGCGTTAAAAGTTGCGACGGTTTCAATCATCAACGCACATGCGCTCCTGGCATCGAAATTTTAACTTCATTATAACTTTTAATAGACTCAAAATTCTGGGAACCTCCCAAACGAAAGTTGCTCGGACAAATGCAGCATTCCACTGATTAATCACAATTGGTCTGCATTACAATTTCGCAACTGCTGCCATTGTGACACTGCATTTTTTAATAATACAGATATTTAATATAATAACATAATATAACAACATAATATAATAATATAGAAGTTTAATAATTTAAGAGAACTGGATGAATTTAAAGACACCGTTGCACTATGCTTGATTCATGAAAATTATTAAAAGGCGAAATTTATTTTTATTTAAAGTCCGTTTCTTAATATTAGCAAATTATTTTGGTAATATTATTATTTGCTAATATTCTATTACATAATATAATTATTATGTAATAATATATATTAATGTATATATTATATATATTATTATTATTATATATTAATATATATTATTATTATTAATATATTACTATTATTAATATATATTATTATTATTTATATATTATTATTATTATTATTAATATATATTATTATTATTATTTGCTAATATTCCATTACATCGCATGGAGATTACGAGCTGTTTAATTATACAGACGACAGGTTTTTCGTATAAAGGTCAACAGAATGATTTCAATGCTATTAATAAATCCATTAGTATCAGTTTGTAACGCGCAGGGTGAAATTGCACTCGTGCCCTATTACGAGAAACGTTTCCAACGTTCTAGGAATGTCGTTCCGCTATTTGAACGGCGTACTTGGTGACATCGATTAGTTATCGATCACAGTAACCAATTATTTCCTCATTACGGAAACGGGTTATCAAATTTTGGCACATTTGCTGCGAGGATTACTACCGTTTCCTCCGGATTCGGCTGATTTAGCGCCGGTTGGTCGATACCTATCCGGCGAAATGAAAAACCACTGCGAGCGTGTCTGGTTTCAGAACGTAAGCGAAAAGTGCGATGAATCAGTGGCTGAACGGTGCTTCACGAAACTTCCTCGAAGACTTTCCGAGAAAAGCTCGCCTCGCGTCGAGAAAACTGCAGGTCCCTTAATGGAGACCGCCTTAAGAAAGATGATATTAATTTTCAAGCAGCTTTGAACCCTTTAGCGACGACCGAAAAGTGGCGCTTGTGTGAAACATGCCGAGCTGGGTTACTATAGTTTGAAGAGGTTCGAGAAAAGAAATTAATTAACAATTTTAGCGTCGATAAACAGCTGCTCCTGAACGAAGAAAGTGGTTTTCGAAAGGCGTTTTGGTGCGACGACGCTTGTGCAATGGTATACATTTTGTATTTGCAAATATAAATGCAATATATATATATATATATATATATATATATTTATTTATTTATTTACTATATTAAGTGAAGAAGGCATTACCTTATATATATACCAATTCCTCAGCAGAATAATTAATCACTATAGATCAACAATCGTACACCCCATAATTTCTTTCAAGCATATTTCTCATACTCTGCATATTTCAACAATAAAATTCACACAAATATTAGGTTTTAGATCCTCGCTCGTTTTCCCCGACAAACGGCTAAAATCGAGGAGAGGGGGAAGAGCCAGTTATTACATTATCGAATCCATTAGGCCGATCTTTTGCCTCCAACGTGCAACGCGGCCGTATCACCGTTGCCGGGCGTCAGCGTTTCATTTAGCAAGCTGCCGTCGATATTCGCGCGACTAAAACGCGCGCGTATTACACTGTCATCGAGTCATTGATCCGTCGGATTTCGTCATACGTATCTGCCAACAGCGCGGTCGGTTAATTCACCGCGGGTCCAACGTATATTACTTTGTTTTCGCGAAGTTCGCGGCGTCGCGCCGGCCGAGGGTGGACAGAAATGGGGGATGGGGGGGCTGGTCACGCGATCCTCATCCATAACAACGGTAATGGATACAGGCTGCGACGTAAAATTACATCGGCCGTTTTTTCGCCGGGACGCGTACGATCGGATAAATCGCGACCGCGGATTTTTTGTTATTTTTTTTCGTCTCGGCGCTCTTTTTTCGTTCGTTTGCCGTCTATTTGCCGGGCAGGGCCGGATTGTATGAATATGGAGGGCCGCCATTTGCACGGCATTACGACGGCAAATGGCGTTAAAAGGAACAAGCATGGAATCTCGTTAACGTTCGACGCGGCTTCAGGAGCATAAAACAGAGGGGAAACAAATTCGGCTCGTTCGGCGGGCTCTGTTCTGTCCGCTTTGTCAACGGATAACAGAATTTTACCGAAATCTGCCGCGAAGAGTGCGCCGTGATTACGGAGCCGCGCGCTAAACGGGTTGTTAGACCGACCGACGAATTATATACAGACTGTGTACGCGTGTATCGATCTCCTGGAACGTCGTGTCAATTTTATTGCGCGAATCTCGGGCTGAATATTCCGCGTGGAAAAATGATATGTAAATGTATTCCGATTATATCTTGATTGTATCGCGTCGCGTATCTGCTTCTCCCAGCGAATACCTGATTCCGTCGGCATTATTTTGGGAAATATTCAGCCAAGATTCCCGCGAAATTCGACGCGTTCGGGTTTGATAGGACGGAGCCGTCGCGATGCGAACGTTCTTTTTAATCACTCGGAAGCTCGAGTGACGTTATCCGTGATAACTAAACCGTGTATTTTAAAAATAACGAGAACGTGTAATCGATTTAAACACGTTACCGTGGTGCTACGAACTCGTTAAAATTATTGCGAAAGGAATAAATAAGAGAGCCGAACGCTTACTGAATTTTGGGAGTAATAAAGGCAGCGTTTATCTCGCACGAAGGTCAACAGTTTAGTAACGAAACATTATTAAAATATTGTCCACGAGTTCCTCCAAATAGCCAATTGTTTATCGCAATGTACAATAATTATATTCGCGAAGAAGAATTGCGCATCGTTGCATTATCAGAGAGAGATAGAGAGGGAGAAAGAGAGAGAGAGAGAGAGAGAACTAAAAATTTTGTTACAACAAAATACGAGCAAAATACGAAAAAAATATCGAACGCCTTCATTATCACTAACATAAAACTCTCTCAAAAGGTATAATAATTCACCGGCCGACTCAGCTTGCCGATGAAGCTGCCACCAATACAGTTAACCTTAAACACAGACACGTGAAACGTAGAAACGCGCCGTCGAATGTTCTCGTTTCGTCGTGGATACGTCGACAAGCGTTTTCTTTTAATTATAAACACAGCGATGATTGTAAACAAGGCGATGAATGTTTTCGTTTAATAATATATACGGCAATAATGGTTTCCTCTTGGCTGGCATTATTTATCGATGCAGGGGGAAGGAAGGCGGAAGCAGCGGAACCGATGAACGCAGCAGTTTTCCAGGAAAGTCAAACAGACCGGACTGCCGATTAAGCGGGATAGGATTAGTTGTTTTGCGGATTGGTTCTTTTCATTCGGAAAATTGACCGGTGTTTCTTCTGTTGGGAATAAAACTCGCGAGAAATCGTATTATACAGAGTGGGAAATGGGAACCGGAAGAAACTTGATTCCCTGCTCCGCAAACAGCCTTTCTGCAACGGTGATTACATTTTTATTTGTGCGTGCACGCAACTTTATTGTATATCCTTAGACTGTTGCCATTATGGCAGCATAGATGAATTGTTTAAAATAATACAGTGACAATAGTTATTTGAACCGAGAGGATCTTTTCGTTGTTGGCTGAGTTTCTTGTTGAATTATAATGCAAGTTGATTGAAAAAATTCAGCAGATCTCTCATGGAGTAGTAATTATTATTTTATATATTGTAAATTGTAGCTTTACATTGCTTAATATTGCTTAATATTGTTTAATGTTATTTAATATTGCTTAACATTGCTTAACATTGCTTAATATTGCTTCATTTTGTTCAGTATTGGTTATAATATTGCTTAATATTGCTTAATATTGCTTAATATTGCTTAAAATTGCTTATGATTGCTTAATATTGCTTAATATGGCTCAATATTGCTTAATATTGTACAATATTGCATATAATATTATTTAATATTGCTCAATATTGCTTAATATTGCTCAACACTGCTTATGATAGCTTAATATTGCTCATTATTGCTTAACATTGCTTAATATTGTACAGTATTGCTTATAATATTATTTAATATTGCTTGGTATTGTCTAATATTGCTCAATATTGCTTAATATTGCTTAACATTGCTCAATATTGCTTAACATTGCTTAATATTGTACAATATTGCTTATAATATTATTTAATATTGCTCAATATTGCTTAATATTGCTTAACACTACTTATGATTGCTTAATATCGCACAATATTGCTTAATATTTCTTAATATTGCTCAATATTGCTCAATATTCCTTAACGTTTCTTAATACTGCATAACATTGCATAACATTGCATAAATTGTCTAGTTGGCATAACAAAACTTCGACCTTTCCAAACTGTTATCGAACAATTCATGGCTATGAGAGTCTACACCGTGTTATTATCATCGTACACAGTTTGGTAAATATATTTGTTGCATCGAATGCAAAGTATGCACTTCACTTCGACCCAGTTCTTGCGTTCCCCTGCAAAGTTAGGTCGCTATACGGCAGATGTAGGTTTCAATTAATTGGTGCGTTTGATTACAGTTTCGCGATCAATAATTATTAATATTAATTAGATCGCAGCGTCCTCTCCGTATCGCGTAAATAATTATTTGTCGCGAAATGTAACATTTCTGTTATCGTTTAATGCTTTCATAATGTCGCTGTTGTTTTGATTTTTAAATGCCAGCTTCAACGCGAGACTGTATCTCTCTCTCTCTCTCTTGGAAAATCCAGATCTTAAGTAACGGAGCGTGCATATGCTCGTATATTTTCGCGGAGAACGCAGATAATCTCAGCGTTGGTAACGAAACTCGTATCAAGTTTACTACGATATTGCATGCCGCCAAAGAATTTCGTAGTTTTACCACGTGTACACGCTGCTGCCGATATAATAGCTCGAAATTTCCGCGAACTTTCGGGGCTGGATACGCGCGCGCTTTTCACGTGCGCTCTGTTTTATTAAATGCGTCGACGACGAGCGAATAGAGAAGACAATGTTCTCCATGAATAAAGAGTACACCTGTGTACCGATGAGGAATATTACGTCGCGCGAAACTCAAAGAAGAGTTTTTCCAAGTGATTCTCATAGTCGTATCTAACAGCTTCACACGTTTATATAGCCCTTTAAAAAATAAATTTTAATAAGTCCCTTCGGATAACATTTCGAAACGAAGAATCGTTTTGTTTCCATATTTGGTCCGCAATGATGCCGAATAATGCGCAAGCAATTCAATTAAAATATATGAACGGGGTCATCGCATATGCAGCAATCTAAATAATTTATAACGAAGCTGATTAACCTAGTTGCAGATTTTACAAGTAATTTGTATAAATTGTACGGTATACGTTTGTGACAAACATGAACAACCATAGACGTTACACTGTTCTTAACTGATTGCAATTATTATAAGAGGAAATACATTATTATTTAACTTACATTTGTTATAATCAACACAGTCTGCTGATTAACCCCTTGCCTTATTATGAAGTCCATTTCCGTTCTGGTGAAATCAAATTCAATTCTTTCCTTACCAATATTTAATTTACCGTAAACATTATCTTCACGTTATTTAATAAATCGTGTTTAAGAAAGGAATAATTAATTAAGAAAAAATAAAGAATAATAATAATATCTGAAAATACTCAGAGTCTTTTTTAAAATCAAGCTTGCCCTCTAACATCGTATTTTTTAAATCAACCCTTCTACTGTTAACATTTAAAATTTAAATATTAAACATTGCTTGAATATAATTTAAATATTCGATATTAAACATTGGAATAGAGGTTGCATGGAACGAATATAAATGATCTGCAGGGCGCTAACAGCCCTCGTTCGAAAACTATTCCCGCTCGTGTTGGCAGAATTTTCGGACTCCGTTCGCGAGTGACGTCAACGACGTTTCGCAGGCCGGCCCATTATCGGTTTCAATTTCGGAATGCTGGAGCTGATAACTAACCAGGAACCCTTACATTCTAGATGTCGTCTTTCTACTATCGAATTTCCGTGGGTCGAGGTATGCTTGGCGCACCGCCCGGAGCTGTAGGGTTAAATTCCAATAATCGTGTCAGTCGCGTTGTTAACACGCTGATACTAACGAGGAGAGCCCGCCGCCCCACCGCCGGGGCGAGCTTTCTTTTTCCCTCGTTCCGGCATCGAGTGATTGTGACGTGCCCGGCACAAAGAGCTCCTCTACTCTTTCGTCGGCTCGGCGACGTTTTTAATAAACATGCGGGGTGCCCGTGTAAAGCCTGTGCTTGAAGGCTGGACGTCCTTCACTGGGACGGATGTGGAAAACAAAAGTCGAATGAAAGTACAGGGCCGCGGCTCGATGCTCCTGATCCAGCCCGGACAGCGGTGATTTCTTATCGGCCAAACACGGCGGAAACCTCGATTAACAGAGCCGAGTAGAGTGACGCGGGTGTTCGGATAATGAAACAGGTGCTTCGTTACGGTGTCGGGCATCGTGCTCATTGATTTGTTGTAGTACTATAGCGAAGTACAAAATGGCGACGTTAATTGCATATTTATTTGTGGTATTTTACAAAGAGAATCGAGTTTGCAAATCCAAAATCGTATTTATAATATAAATGCAGTGGCTCGATTAATTTCATTTATTCAGAATATATAATAATATAATTAAATACCGTAGTACAGTGTAACAAAATATAAAATTACGACAACGATTGTACATTTATTTTACATTATTTTACAAAGAAAATCAACGTGTCGATTTACAAATCTAGAAAATTATATTTATAATTTTTGCAGCTAAAATAATTTATTTAATGAAATTATTGATAATGAAACAGGTGCTTCGTTACGGTGTCGGGTATCATGCTCACTGATTTGTTATAGTACTGTATAGCGAAGTATAAAATGACGACGTTAATTGTATATTTATTTGCAAATCCAAAATCATATTTATGATATAAATGCAGTGGCTCGATTAATTTAATTTATTCAGAATATATATAATAATATAATTACATACTGCAGTACAGTGTAACAAAGTAGAAAATGACGACATCGATTGCACATTTATTTTATATTATTTTATAAAGAAAATCAACCTATTGATTTAGAAATCTATAATTATATTTATAATTTTATTTATTGATAATTTATATATTTATATGTTTATATTATATTATATATTTAGATATTTAGATATTGTAGTTATAGTTTACATTATAGTTTATACTATATATTTATATATTTATAATTTTATAAATCTAGAATTATATTTATAATTTCTGCAGTTAAAATAATTTGTTCAATGAAATTATTGCAAGCCAAAATTAGCCAAATAGATCAACGTTGCACACGATACAATAATTTCCGTGGGATAGATTCTTTCGCGAACACAGTCGCGGGATTCCATGCGGATTTCGGTTAACAGATTGTTATGCGAACACAGGCGCATCAGGATTTCCGCAATTCTACGCAAGAATTTTCTGCAAGGCTCCGAAGTAACGTTGGAGGCACTGAAATGCTTCAACAAGCGAGAGGATTTCAGCGGATAATGTCTAAATGCCGGTCTCCGTTATAAGCAAGTGAAATACCTGTATATACGATCGGACAAGTAGAACGGGGCCGCGCATGATCGGGCATGTAGAACAGACTAGTAGAAATCCTTCGGCTGTGACATGGTAATATGCGATTACGCAAATAGAATACTAAGATAAACTGGCGGATGAATAGAAATGTATCGATATAGAATCAGCCAAGTAGAAATTGAGCGATGGGCGGTCAGGCGGATATGATACCTTCAGAGAACAAATATTTCACGAATTAAAATACGGGCTCTGTGTATCGTTATTTAAATAATTAACGTTTTGCCTGATTGTAAAACCACAGGGTTTCGTATACTAAAAATGATAATATATAAAATGATATAGTATAATATAGTATATAATATAGAAAAGTAAATTCGAGTCAGAGAGGCAACAATTGTGATAAATAATAATTTTTAATTAACCCTCTGAGACAAACATAGTTTTCCTTACATATTTTTTTATATCGTTAAAAACAACGGAAGTATTTTTATGGAAAATCTTTGGCGACTCACCCTGTATATAAGGGTGTTTTAAATAAATTTATCACCTGGTTGCTATAATTTAAAAATAATTGGACGCGTCTTTCCAATGGAAAATACAATGAAAAACAATGGAAAATACAATGATAAACAATGGAAATATTTTTATGGAAAATCTTTGGCGACTCACCCTGTATATAAAGGTGTTTTAAATAAATTTATCACCTGCTTGATATAATTTAACAATAATTGGACTCGTTTTCCTGTGCTGCAGGTTGAAATGTTCTGAAACGTTGTTATAAAAATTGCCGAAATTTGAGCATTTAAATAAACGATTTAAACACTCCGAGTCAACATTGTCCCGCCTTGAAAATCCGTCGATTGATTATTGATTTTGTGTCCTTTCGCGTCGTTCGCTCGCGTTACGTTTTTTAAATGAATTTACTGAATGAAATACATGATAACATAAATTTGATACAACACGCAGAGAAACGTACGATGTGGAATGGCATAAAATCAATATACAAAACGTCAGAAGTGTTCACTTTGCGGAACAATAAACATTCGGAGCGCTCCCTTCGGATCGCGCTAACAATGCCGAGCAGTGCACGTTGCGCCGATTACTTTCCATCACTGTACGTATATATCGAATTCATTTATATCGAAATCTTGTGGAAAACCACTCTTTCATCGTAAAAAGCACCTTCATACTCCTAAATATTTAGTTGTTTATAGTTTTGAATTATAAAGCGCGAAAGAAGATGACCTAAAACAATATTTTTGTGTCTCGAATTTCTGCACTCGCAGCTAATTTTATCGTGCCAACTTAACTAATATTTTCCCTTTTTGGTCCTTTACATTTATTATATGCTGCATTTTCAATATTATTAATGATTGCATGTCTAAGATATTACGTTAATTAATCATATTTTCATAATAATGAGTAACGTTCGATGTCGCATAGAATATTAATGGTAGCCACAGATGTCGTTCTTAGTCCAAGCGAAAGGAATACTACACACAAGGTGTTCCAAAAGTCG
>CM052158.1:8885410-8896090 GCA_028455555.1 Augochlorella aurata | reverse complement strand
AAGGAGCGAAGAAAAGATGCCGGCGCCCGGGCGCCGGCTCTATAGTACTTCATTTAAGAATTTAATTGCAGTTCGCGGCACACTAATTTCCTGGCACCGGTACGACCTAGATCGAACTTATTTAACTGCCGATTGAACGCACACGTAACCATTTAGCCGGCCGCGTAAGCAAATACGTATTATGGGACGGGTTTCATTTGCGCACGGTCCGACGCGTTTTTTAAGAATCGAGCTATGGTCTCTATTTGGCTGTGAAATCTCGCATGCGCGGCCTCGTGGAAGCGATACATTCCACCGGGAAAATTACAGCCGAATATAATCAGGGGATGCGCCAGACGTTAGAATAATTCATACGGAGCTCATTCTTACTCGTTAACGCCTGGACAGCAGCGAATCTTTTTCGCAGCGTCGCTGACTATACTTAGAGTCCTTTGTACTTTGACTTAACATTATTTTGCAACATTGCTTTCGATGTACTTCATTTCAACGCGTTAATTTTTATTCTGACGAGAAATATAAAGGTTTTTATTAATTAATGATTTTTATGGTATGGGTCAAAGTGGACCCGGGCTTCGCTGCTACAATGTTGAGATACCAGATTCTATTTCTTAATAATAAATATTGTCGAGGGAACACGAGTGAAAGTAATTATAAATAATAGTAATTTATAATATATAATATAATAATAATAGTAAATAAATAGTAATGTTATACTAGCACATTGAAGTTAGTATGTATTGTTTTAAATAATTGTAGGTGCTGTTATATATATTTGCGTAATTCGTAAGAAAAATTAAGAAATTAAATCGATCTTCTGTGATTCTGTAATTGTTTGAATAATTAACGTTGCTAATGCGATTACTTTGACTCATTATTGATTAACTAGGTTCGTGGTAAATAAAATACATATATAATATTATTCTTCTATTTTTGTTTTAAAGAACTATTTTTTAGATTATTTGCAGCCAGGCAATTCGATATGAAAACCATAAAAATATGTGTTCGAAGTTTAACTTTTCGACAGGAGCAGCTGCAAAGTAAACTTTCGAACTAGTTTAATATTCCTCGGTAGGAGAAACTTCGAACTTTCGCGGGTCATAGTAAGTGTTTCCATTAAGCGTCGGCCTTATTTTGTATACGAATAAATAATGCGATTTGAATACTTCGGGGAATTTATGAACATTAGTACGTATGAAATTAATTGAAAGTGTTCTAGCCGTTCCGTTATAATTAAAGTGCGGATATTTATGTAAAATGGACGCTTTGCGACACGATTTGAAGAAATTGCTTTATTAATTTTAATAAGTTGGAAGTAATATAACAATATTATTAAATTCATCTTTCGTCTTTGTTATGTTATACTTCTTCACTTTTGCCATAAAATCAGTCTAGTTATTAGAATAATAATTTTAATAATTGTAATAATTGTAATAATTGTAACAATTGCAATAATTATAATAAGCTGATAGAATAGCAATATCATTAAATTATTCTGCTGTTCTTACAGTTCTCTCTACATAATCTCGTATTTTTGATGAGAAATAAATAAAATCCGCATTCTAATGATTACCAACATTTTCTTTCTTCTTTCTAATTTATTTATTTATCAAGGTCGCATCAGCTGAAAAAACGAAAAGGTTAAAAAATATAAAAATATTATAACGAGTTGCAGAAGTTCGATAATATCGATGACAGCGATACAGTTACATTTTGCTATATAAATTTAAATCTTTGAAAAAGGTAAATTACTAACATTTTGTTAGTCCGATTGCACTCGAAGCCATTAGTAGTACGGCTCGGTATTTACAGCGGCGACTCTATCCGACTCGTAAACTAAACGGAACAGCGGCGGGTGTGCGCCGACTTTTCAAGGAGCACGACGCTATCAAAAGATCGAAGGGTCGCTCCTCTCCCATACAAGCGTTCTAAATGCTTGAACAGTGGATTTATGGCGGGTTTATATAGCCTTCTTAACCCTAACTCGGCTCTAAGCTTGCTCGGGGTCTGCGGAACCATCGGATTAAGGCTAAGCTCCGAATCGTTAGCCCGGCTAAAATCCTCCGACTAACTAACTATTCATCGTTTTCATGAAAAAGACCCGGGGGCAGGATAGGATGCCGCGAGAAAGTGGCCGATGCCTGCGAATTTTCGGAAGAACGATCTGTGCTTACCATTTCCAACCCTTCGGCTAATGGATGCTGCGCCGGATGCCCGGGGCTGCTGGAATTCCGAATTGGGTTACGGACCTTCTTTCACCGATGGGACGCGAAAAACGAACAGCTCGCCGCCTGCGAGCTACTGCCGTGATGCATAATTCGATCGCGGGGAATAATTAATCTTATACGGCGGGCGAAGAGAAGATATCGGCTCGTGGTTTTCCTCGCGATAATGTACCGTCGCAGGTTTTTCGCCATCTGGCGAAAGATTAAGACGGGGACGAAGAGGGAAAAGAACTGGCGAAATGCACCGTGTTCGCAAATCTCCTTCGCACTGTGTTATACAAAATCGAAGAACTTTTGATAGGATTTAGGTAAAACGTCGCAGTCTTTTTTATATTAAAGCTGAAACGTTGTGGAATAAGAGAAAAATGGAGCCCAGTGGGCACTGGACGTTTTAGAGACACTGTCGTCCATTTCAGGTCTGATCGTCTTACACCTTGAATTTGGGACGTCTTTAAGATGTCTTAACGACGTTCTTAAGATATATTTTAAAAGTTAGTCAACTTAATAAACTTAAAATATATCTTCTGAGTGTCTTTTTATGTTTACAGATTTTACGATTTTTATTTACGATTTTTTATGTTCACGATTTTTATTTATTTTATTTATTATTATAGCATTTCCAGAAGTTCACCCGTTATAATACACGATCTATATTAATACGTACTATGACATAATACGTTATTATATATTTCCTACAAATGGTCCGCAAACGTCCCGCAAACGGCCTACGAACAGCCTAAAATACGTCTTAAAGACGTCCATAAAATGTACATAAGACGTCCATAAGATATCTTCCATTAGACGTCCAAAGGGCGTTATAAAGACGTCTAAAAGACGTCGAAAAGTCTTGATTCATAACAAAGACGTTTTTAGGACGTTCGTAGGACATTCTAGACGGCCTAAAGACGTCCTTCTGCTATCTGCGAGAGAATATAACACGAACATATATTTATCCTCGAATATTCTTAATATAAATAATACTGTTAATACTAAATAATACTATTGTTAATATAAATCATGATCCACCATTTCAGGATTTCGAATAAAAATTCAGCGACGGGTCATCATATCACCGAAAAAATCGCCATTACTCCTCTCGCTTAAGTCGATTCTTCAAATGTAAAACCGGAAAGCTTTAAATAAACAATAAAAGCCACAAACGAATAAAAATAAACCGCTTTTCCAATATAAAAATCGAAAGGCTTCCCGATATAAAATAAAAGCTGCAGCTTTGCGTTAAATAACAGCCGAGAGAAAAAAAGAAGAGCGTGAAATGGAAATGCGGCGTTGCAAAGAATCGCGAAAGATCCGCGTTCCTGTATAAATAACGAAGCACTGGGATCCGGGGGACTGCGCTTAGGGCTCCGCGTTCTTGAAATATGGTGCTCCCGCAGTAAAGGATTAAGTTGCTAGATTAAATGAAGAGATACTGCACGGCGCAACAAGGTTGAATTTCATTTCGTTTTTCCGTCACTGATACGATCCAAACGCGAAGAAATTGTAATTCGCTGAAAGGAGACGCGTCTTCGCGCTTCGCTAATGAATTCCAGTTTTTCTCGTCGCGTTCTACGTAACGCGTTGCGCAACGATTAATAATACTACGAAGCGACGACGCTTTCGACGTTGTCCTTTATAAATAAATACGAGGGGGGGTCGATAACGTGATAGAAACCGGTCGATACGCAACAATGCATTCTCTTTAACGCGTTCCTTTAATTACTTGACATTAATACGGGAGAACGTAAAAACGAGGCATTAATTCTTCAGCTCCTCCGTAACCCGCGTCGCGCTTAATAATTCAAACAGAATAGAGTGCACGCGTGTACTCTGTGGCCGGAGATATTATGTTATATCCATTAATTATGTCACCATTAGACTAATTGTGAAGCTGTTGATCACGCGAATATTCTAGTTCCAATTAAATGACCGAAATTTGATTCGACGACAATGTATTATAGTTCGTCGCTGTACTTATATCCGCCCCGAAAAATATTGTTATAAATATAAAGACGCGAGGATGCGATTTATTTTGCTTTAATATTTTATATTTATATTTTATCGAACTTCGTTGCGATGTAATTAATCGAGGAACATTAACGCTTGTTAGTCGGCCACTTGTTCTCGCTCTCTGATCTCGCGCGGATCCACAATCGACCCCCTTAACAATACAGGTCCGAGTACGTATGTAATTCATTTGTATGATAGAAAATCAGCCGGGGCTGCAATTAACTTGCATAGTTCGTGTATTCCTCCTGAACAGCTCCTCAAACACAAAGACCAAAACTGACCGGAATCTGTGCATCAGCTAATTGGAGTACAGCGCGAGCCAATGGGACTTTTAATATTACCAAGTACAGCTCACGGTATAATACACCGATACGCGGTCCAAGTGCGCGCTTATTTTACTCCTGAACATGGAACGATGCTTTGTTAGCTTGTACGCGGGAATTTAATCATACGATATACTGTTACGTTGTGCGGTTCCATTGGGAAATATTAGCTCTCTGAATTCTCAGTTACGAAAATCGAAGAAACGACTCCAAACGACTCCAAAAATCCACGAAAGAAATTCTCGCTTTCGTGGATCTCCGTCGTTCTCTATTTTTGGGAAACGGAAGCGTATTTTCTGCTGGTGGAAACGTAACTTGTCGTGCGACTGCAATAGATAATATTAAATAATATTGTATAATTAATAATATTTTATTTGCGATATTAACCTTTTGCACTCGAAGCCATTTTAATTCGAAATCCAAAAGATGTTTCATGATTTCTATTTTATATGATTTACTGCGATTTATGCGTGTGAAATTTAGCCTTTTTGCAAGTACAGTATTTATAGTATTAACAATCGTTTAATAGTATTAATAATAAAACAATCGATTAATATAAACGAATTTGATATTATTACAAATATCTTGAAAAATGTTATACCATTTTTAGTGGCGCCTCAGAGTCGCCACTCGACTGCAAAGGGTTAAATACGGAATTATTATTCTAAATTACTATAATTAATATTATTAATATGATTACTCTATATTACTAAAATTATTATTATTAATATGATTACTCAATACTACTATAATTAATATTATTAATACTATCATATTATTAATATTATTACTCGTCACTAGACTCCGGCGCTCGATTAAAAATAAAATGCGAAACAAAATTCGCCTGCACCAATTGCACGACGCAGCTGCATTTTAAAATTAATGCAATTAATTAAAAATAATGCAATTAATTAAAAATAATGCAAATAATTCGCAATCAACTCGCATCAACCGAAAAATAGAAAACTATACCGATTTTCCCGCTCAACCCATCGAACTTCAACAGAGTCCAAGAGAACTTGTTTATAATATTATCCTAATTGGTATACTAATTAAAGTAGCCATCGAAACGCCGAATATTGCTAACGAATAGCAAAAATGCTCGATCGCTCGCCTAACTGTTTCGACGCAGCCGTACGAATCCTGGCCGGGGTGCTTCAACTCTCCGCGCCGGAAGCATCCGTTGAAATTATTTCCTCAATGCGGCAGTATTCGGAAAAGCCATAAATCCCGAGGAGCGGCGGAGAGCCGCCGTACAAAAGTATCGATCGCGCGCTTCCGAACTACTTAAAAATATTTGATAAATCGTCGTGCCTTTAATGCCCGCTCTACTTCGCCCGCAAAAAATCGTCCACAATTTTGTCGGACGCGGAGCTTTTTGTTCTCCGGCTCGAACCGGATCGAATCGATTTTTCGTCTGTTTCCAAAGTATCCGCGACTTTTCAATGGAACCACTCCGCTGCGCCTCTCCTCTGGATCCCATTCGATCCGAGTTGATCCGATCCAATTCGGTGTATACCGTATATATATACCCGATTCATTTCCATGTTCGCCAATTTCTTTCGAGTGGAATTACCTGGTCCGTCATGAGGCCGATACCCCGGCGCCGGCTTAATCCCGGGAAGAAAAATGCCCTTTACGTCCGAATCACTTCGATGGAAAATCGAACCGGGGGGGCGACAGAAACGAGATTCCGATGAGATACCAAGATTACAGGTGATGTATGGCCCTGCGCGTGGCCGGCCGGTGTTCGACCGTTTCGAGAACGCGGATTAGTTTTCCCGGGCGCTCGCGTCACTTCTGTACGCGCTGCGTCGCGCCCTGCGAGAGCATCTTCAACACGTTGAGCGCCGCGTCACCCAAATATGGGTGACGCTAATTTTTAAACAATTTTGAAAATTTATTTTCGTTTTAATATATCCGAAGAAACTAAATTTGACTAGGACGTTTTCGATGCGGAAGAGCTCTAATATCATCCCCTATGGTCAATTTCAACTTTCTAATTTCGCTTTGATTTTGTGAAAATTTTGGTGGTCGATTGTCGGCGCTGAACGTGTCAACCATGCGCTTGCTTTTCATAGTCGAAATAGTTAAAAATAGGATTATAAAGGGTTAGATATAGGTGTGTAAAGGTATAGGGCGGGCCATCCGTGGGATTCTTTTTAAAATCGCTATAAAAGGAAAACTTTTTGATATTCTTAGAAGCTTTTTTGGTGGAAGAGTGTGTCTTTTAGTGGCGTTTGTAGGATGCTGGTTACATTTCCATGCGGACTCGCCCTTCCGCATGAAAGAAATTCAAATCTTTTCAAAAATTCCAGAGTTCCTTCGCACCGCTTCAGAGGAATTTTATGTTTCTCTATGGAATTCTGCTGGGTCCTTTCGGGGCGATGACTGTACTGTATTCTTTAGAGTATGAATTAATTTGGGTTAAGAGTATGATCAAATATAGATCGAAAATGATCGAATATATAATATAATAGATTAATAATATGGTTTAATACGGCTTAATAATGTGATCCGATGTGACCTAACGATATGATCCAATATGTCCTATTAATATAACCTAAGATGACCTAATAATATAATCCAATAAACCATATTAATATGATTTAAAATACCTAAGAATATGATCCAATATATCTTATTAATATAACCTAAGATGACCTAATAATATAATCTAATATATCATATTAATATGATTTAGAAATGCCTAAATATATGATCCAGTATATGCTATTATTAATATAACCTAAGATGACCAAATAATATAATCTAATATTCCATATTAATATGACCTGAAAATACCTAAAAATATGATCCAATATATCCTATTAATATAACCTAAAATGACCTAATAATGTGATCCAATATATCCTATTAATATGATTTAACATATTCTACTAATACAATATAACATGACCTATCAATATCATCTAACACGACCTAATAATATAATCATACACGACCCAGTAATATGATCTATCATGGCCTAGTAAAATAACATAATATTCACTGGTACCAACCAATAAATCTTGCAAACGTTGCCACAAGAAATGGCGAGGTACAAGCTGGTCCATGAATCAAACGTCACTATATCTGACCTATTTCTAACAGTTCGACAAAAAATGGTTCCCAGTAAAAGAAGAACTCTAGAAGATTTCTACGCGAAAACCATTTCTATTATAACCATAACGATCCCAGTAAAATTTTCAGTGTCTCGCGCCTTAATGAATTGTGGAGCTCGTGGCCTCTTAATGAAGTTTTAATAATTCATCGATTCATCTTTGTTCCCGTTTCTCGGATGAATTATGTTTGCATTGTGGTTCCCTTTCGGAGAAGAAATCTTCCACGATTTTCCTATTCTATTCGAATCGTTCATAGTTATTTTCTAATTAGAAATCACGGCGCGTCTTCCAAGTCTGGCTCATCCCCCGGAAAGTATGCGGGTCGACCAGTGTCAAATATGAATTTATTCGAAAAAGTTTGATAATAAATCTGTGCCAGGGGAAAGTTTTCCGACAACTATTCCCTGGGAAAATCAGGTCGACTATCATCGCGTTTGGAATTTGCCGAAAATTTCGCGTTTTTAAATATTTGCGTTAGGTACGCGTGTCTTAGCCTATTCGTATGAGAGTAAATGAGATTTATTTATTATTTATTTATTATTCTCAGTGGTAGGTATAAAGCGAATACAGCGAATTTTTCGATTTTTAAGCTTTGCAAATTTTGGAAAACCTTCGAGCTTTGAAATTCAGCATTTCGAATCAATAATTAACATTTCTGACGTTCTAAATTAAATATTATTATTTCTAATTCTTATATATTCTTATATCTAATTTTTATTCATTATTATTCTAATATTTAATCTGTCAAACCTTTAAACGTGGGCAGTAATTATTTAAATGCTCCAATAATTAAACTTTAGTCCCAAAATGTAAATTTCTTGAATTTCTCAAATTTACAATTTCAATCATACTTATTTTTATCCGTATAACCTATTCGTTAACCCTTTGCACTCGAAGCCATTCTATGAAATCGAGTTTCGCGACAGATTCTCAAAAGTACATAAACACGACAACGCATAAATTATTACGAAACGTGACAATATTTCGAGTCGCCTAAGAGTCACCGCTCGACTGTAAAAAGGGTTAATTCCTCGGCTCTTCCACCGTAAATCTCCACGAGGAAGACCATTATCAATTTGCAGCAGGCAACTTCGAAGAATAATTTTCGTACGCGCGCCGTTCCCGGGCCGGTTCTTTAAAGCGCCGTGGAAAACACTGACAACTTTGATTGCGCGCGCGAAACTTTAATCTGTTAAACGAGCAAAGCGATTAGTGACACAGCACTAAGCGGGCGGCGTGGAACAGAGAGGAAATTGTACGGGAAGAGTAACAGGAAAGTATTTTCGAAAGTTACGATCGCGGAATAAGGAAACCGGGGGAAGAGGGGGGGGGGGGGGGGGGGGGGGTTGAGAGAGAAATCTGCCGCTGCTAAACACCGTGAAAATAAGAAACGCGTTTTTAATCGTGAAATCGAATCGGATAAATATTGGCCCGCGGAAGATCCGTTTCCACCGTTACAAATCCTTTTAGCTTCGCGAGCCGAACCGCGCAACGTTAACACAATCGAATAAGAAATCGTACGATCCTTTATCGGAAGCGGCTGCCATTGAGAATTGATTCGGCTAAGAAAAATATTTCAGAAGAAACAAAGGAACTCGCCCGCGATTGAGGAAGCCATGTGTTCGGGAATGAGGACGGTGTTTCTTTTTCCTTTGCGTTCTATAATAACCGATGTATCGGAAATATTGCCTCAATAACGTTCTTAAGCGCACAAAGGCCGACTTCGAAGACAAATACCGGCGACCCAAAGAAATTGAACGATACTCGGACATGAGAATTCGTTAGATAGTGCCTGCTAAAATATTTCTAAGAAATCTAGAAGAAGTAAACCGACAGGATATGGATCAATTTTTGCGGAGGTAAATTAGGTTATACAATCATCTTCTTCGGTACAATTTTGATCCAGGTAAATCCTTATTCGACTAAAATCTAGATAAATATCTAGATAAATGTTTATTTAACAGGTTGAATGCCACGGGGGTCACCGGTGACCGGCACTTACCTTGGCTGTGACGCCATGGGGGCCACCGGTGACCGGCGCGCCCAGATTCATAGAAATATATATACAATTTAAACAAATGATAATAGTTACAATTTTTTATTATTATCATCGTTGATGTCACCGGTGACCCCCGCCGAAATTAACATGCCAATCATGTTTATACGTTGTCAATTATCTATTGTAGATAATATTTCAACATTATATGTATCGCTAAATAGAAAGTTGATCGTGGCGCCACGGACAATCCCGGTAAAATTAGCGTGGCATTCAACCTGTTAAACAGATATGACGCTTATCAAATCTCGTCATGATCTCGGCCACCATGTCGTCGCCGAGCCCTGATTTCGTCTCGGTGTCGCGTTAGGTCGAGAAGTGTACCAGCTATTTTCACGGGCAACATGTTATCAATCCCTTGTCCGCCGGCTGCGACGAGCCAGCAGGAAAACAGAAGAAAATGAAAAGCATTTGCAGGGGATTCGCCAGGGGATTCCGGAAACTTATCCTTATCTGCTCGGAGGTAATGACCGGAGCTCGTCTGTCGTGGAAGCTCGGGGAAAAGTCGGGCTCTCCCTCTCCGGCCGGGAGCTCCGCGTCTACTCAGCTCCGTGAAATGTGTCCTCCTTCGTGTTCTATTGCTTCGGAAAGTTCGTGAATGCACCCGTTCGCCTGGCTGCTATCCACCGCGGTAATAAACATGCCACCGCGACGCGGCAGCTTTATGACGGCAGGAAACATCGCTCTTCCATCGCATAGGCTGTCTGCGCGGCTCGCGCGGAGCCGCATCGGCGCGGCACGCTCCCGTCGACATCGCGATACATCGATTAAAGTTTCAGCCGAACCCGCAGCGTCATTGGTTTCACGGTTACAACGTGTTACAGTGGGAACATTTGTTGCGTCGCGAAACCCTCGGCTAAATTGCTTCGACGCTTCGCGACTTTGCACGCCAACTTTGCTGCGAATTAACTGTCGCTTCTCAGCCGTCTAATCTGGCTGGTCCCTCG
>CM052158.1:8871445-8885310 GCA_028455555.1 Augochlorella aurata | reverse complement strand
ATTGATATTTGTTTAAGATGAATTGTTTTTTGTTATACATCGTTCTTTGTTGTTCGTTGGAAGTTTATTATGTGTTCTGTAAGTTACTCTTGTAATAGTTTGATTGGATATATGAGTTGTGTAATTCTTCATTCGAATATGTTATTTGCATAATTCTTTATTCATTGTTCAGTTGGATAAATTGTTTAGAATATTTGTCTGCGTAATTCTTCATTCGAATGTATTATTTGTATAATTCTTTGTTCGTACTTTGTTTTATAATTCTTTCTTTAACGTAATTTTTTATTCGGATTAGTTACTCGAATGTTACTATCATTTATAATTCGATGCCAAATTCGAATTGACAACAGAATTATATTGAAATCTAATTTCAAATAAAACTATATGTTACACGCATGTTTTAACGATATCATGTTGCGAAGACATCGCAAAGAGAATCGCATGGTATCAATACCGCAGCTAGTCGAGATTAATAAATTTTAGAAAGGAAGATTAATGAAAAAAAGATTAATTTTAAAGATTAAAAAGAAGAGAATAGTGTTAATATTTTCTATTTCCCAGTTTCAAAGCGAAGCTGAAATAAATTCAAATATAGAGGAGCTGAACAAAATGGAATTAAAAACTGAGCATATTTAGTTGGATTAGAACTTACGTTGGAAAATAGTAAAACTCGATTGAATCTTTTATTTAGCCTATTGATAAAATATTCTGACAACATACCTTTCATCCAGTTTGAAAAATTTACACACAGAATTAATCCTCATATATTTTATTCTGTTTCACTTTGAACAAAGCCTATAAAGTTTACAGGTAAAAATCTGAAATCAAAAATCTACGAAGAGTGCAATTATAAAATAATAAAAAGTAAGCTGTGGATATAGAAAATGATTTTGCTCATTTTTCAGGATAAAATCATTTCGAATATTTCTCAGCTATGCGCGAATGCTTGTATTATAAGCATTTCTTATGAGATATAGCAGGTTGTGGTCAGACAACGATAGTTCGCGGCGTTTCAAAACCGCATTTCAACTCTGACTTATTAGGATTAAAAATATTCTAAGGCTCGTCGATAAATACTAGGATTAATATGTACATATTAATTAATAATTCTATTAAAAATTAATCATTATAAAACAGCTTGTATTTCACACGTAAATCCACGAGCACGTTCTATTACGCTATTCTCTGCCGCAGTACGCAGATTGCTATCCCGAAATTAAAATTTCTAACGCGAGATACTTTTATACTCTCCATAGTTTCTTGTTATTTAGCTTTTCTCTCTTTTTTACTATATAGAGTACGTTTTTTATTGTTACACATTTCTCTTATTATTAGTTATTATTAATGTGACTTGACGCAATCCCCGTTTGCGACTTTTTAAAACATATTTTAACAACAATTCGAGCATAATTATATTGTTACACAACTTCTCCCGTCAAAAATAATAAAAAGAAATTCGGCAGTTAACGCGTATTATAATACAATAGCCAAATGACTTGTCCTTTGTCTTGTTCTTTTAATTCTAAATAAATTAAATTCTAATTTCTCTTAAATTCTAGTTCTATATCATTTTCCAAAGTTTCCATGAAAAATATATGATTGTTTAATAAGTCACGTTGTTAGACCATATTATTACATATTGATAAAACAGTAGAAACATTGCCAGACTTCATATAATTTGCCAACATTTTTTAATTAACAGATATGTTAACCTTTAATTTTCTCGAAACAAGAGACAATGGACTTACACCACTTTCAAAATAAACGGTCCATATATAGATAGTGTCTACAAAATGTCAAAAAATGCCGGCATTATGCGAACGGCGGTGCAAAAAATTACCGCACAAATACGCGTTAATCGTCGAGCCATTACCCGGCCGCCCTGATCGATATTCTACCGATTGCCGAACTGATCGCGTGCTCATCTTCTTTTCCAGGTTCCGACAGCAAGATGTCAGACGTTGATGGACAGTCGTATACAACGTTGCTGTACAGTAATGGACCCGGGTACACGCATCCGAGGAATATTTTACGAGAGGGCGGCAAGGACTCCATTCAGGTAAAAAAGGCCAGCTCATTTTCCTGGCTCGCAGCATATGACGTCACTGTTTATTGGATCGGAAAATGATCGAGCGGAAATATCCGGGGCGCGTTTAAAAATCCATCACGTTTTGTCGAGGGTCCATTGCGAAATATTCGATGGAGCTCTTCGAACTTCATATGCTCGCTCGGTCTCCTTTTTACCGTTACCGGCCCCGCGCCGTTGCATATTTTACTTGCAGCGAGGCGCGCGATACACCGCGGCTCCTCGGACTTGATGAGTTTTAATCTAACGGCGGAAACGCGGCCTTAATTCCGGCGCATAGGGGCATAATTAATGAATGTTGTACCAGTCGCAGCGCCGACGGCTATCTCGGTTCAATTATTCGCCAGTTGTTATTCGGCGTTCGAAGGTGACTGATGCTGATGGAAGTGGCAGATACAGGTGATAAATCGAGAAAGGAATATAAATTCCTTTTGATTATAAATTCCTAATCGGTGCCGAAGTTGCGCGGTGTCGTTATTTTATAGATCGATTAGCGCTAAAGCACGCGTTAATTAATAATAATAAAAGTTAGATTTTGGGGACAGAATTCTTGGAGATACAAATTTTTTGAGATTTAAAAGATGACTTTAGATTTTGTTATAAACTCAACGTGGGGTAGATAGATCGCTCAGATTTGCATTCTAGTTTATATAAATAAATATATATTTATATAAATACATAAATGTATATATATATATATATAAAGTAGAATAAATAAATATTTTGCATTTATAAAAATTCAGAGATACCATCTAGCAGATTCGAAAATGTCGAAATTTCATTTAGAAGATGCTGCGCTTTTATTGTTACAAAATCATTATAAAATCTCTTGAAAAATTAATACGTTCACCACTCTTCGCATTTTAATCAGTGTATTTCTCTAAATAGAATTAGAAATCTCTGTCGAAAATCAACGAAATAATTGCCAATTAATATTACCAAATTAACAGTAAAACTATTTCTATAAAAATCTAGGAATCGCAAAATTTCTATTCATTTCCCAAGTTATTGTTCGCATTAAACTGCAAGCGGCGGTAAAAAAGCCGCGCAGACCCCCATGGAGCTGATCAAGGTCTGCGAGGAGCTCGGATTAAAAACACGAAGTGCGAGGGAAGTTGATTAAACATCGTAATTTATAAACGGGTTAAAATATATTATCGAGATTGCAAGAAGTTTGCGTCGGGCGATAATGAATTCCTCGAAGACGCGTGCCGCGCTGTCGACTGTAGAGTAGTATAGTCGCGGAAAAGCGTCGAGAGGGAGGAGACGATGTATTAAAATCGCGACGGACGTGCGAACAATTATCATTGATACGGTTTTCGTGGTGCTCATTAACGTCTGCCTCGGCCGATCTCCGCGCTCCTTTGATTAATCGACAGATTGCGCGTCGAGCAAAGAAACGGGCCGCCGGGCTGCGCCATTATTTGCATTAATTAATATGGAAACGGTCGCTCTTTTACGCGAGAAGCCACGCTGCCGTTTTGCCCCGAACGGGCTTCAGCGATGCGGCATACATTTCGGTGGAATAAATGGCAACTTCATTTCACGGGAAATAAATCGAATGCCTCTTTCAACGGGACTAATGTATTGCTGTATATGAAACATGAAACCGGGAATGTTAGCTTAAGTGCTTCGACTTACGGAACAGTGTCGTATTTAATTCTCGGATTCCTTTTCATTTTTCCATTCACTGTTGACGCGGATAATTAAGTGAAGAAGCAATTACAGGCAGTTTTGGATTATCTGGGAAATGAAGGGTTGGACATTTCTGCGGGAAGGGCGATTGGTAAAATTGGTAAAAAGGGCACTTTACCTCGATTTTCTTAAATTCTTAAATCCTAACTCTCTCTGTGATAATGCAACTTTGCATGTAATATTCCAGAAGTAATTGTTTCAATGCAAGAATATCCCCTTGTCAAATTAGACTTTTTAAACTTTTCTCAGACTGTCTCATCTAATATAACAATAAATTGTTATACAAGGAACCCTCTTCATGACACGAATAACACATATAAATAGATTACATAGGAATAAAGTGAAAAATTGAATAATTCAATAATAATTAAATTATTGTAGTAATAAAATAAATCTTTAATATTATTCTTTCATATTTATCTTCAATATTTAATATCGATTAATATTTAAAAATGCTGAGTACGATTTCAAAATTTCGAGGAAGATAAATTTTTGAACTAACGATCACGTAAATTACAAAACAAAAATAACAACAAAGAGGTTAAAAATATTTCACAATAAACTTGAAAGCACGTGTACAATTTAAAATTTTTAAAATCTGTTGATAAAAGCGTCGATTTATCGTAAATCAAAATTAGGATATCCAACGGATACTGCAGTTGGTCAAACTGCCTTTGTTTCAATGGCCCCGTTCGACTGACCCGGTCTTCTCCCGCGGCGGAAATTACTGTTAATTATTCCCCTCGGTATCAAGTTTTTCGTCGTTCCCAAATTACCAGAGACGCGCCGTTGACACGCCACACAGTCCCGCGGAATTAAAGTCGCCGCCGAGAGTGTGCCGTGTTTCGAGCTTTTCACGGATTTCCGCTCGGGAATTTTTCCTCTTGCCAACGATTACAGTCGAGTTTAACTTAGCGCGTTCGCGCGGAAAAGTCGTGGAACAATAACGGCAGTGATAAGCAATAATCGTAGCCCGTCGTAGACTGGGATGTGACGGTGCCGTGGAATCCGTACGTCTGATTGCAGTTTTTAACTTACCTCGAGACAAACGATAAATTTTTACGAGCATTGTTCCGCCGGACTCGGCGGCGGACCGCCGAGGGAGAATTAGAAGGGCTGCGATTCGGATAACTGTAAGAGCACGATAATGATGGTAGTGCGGCTTTATGGTATTGCCGGCGAGAACGGTATTGGATATAAATAAATATTTCCGTGGGATATAAATTATTATTATGTATTGAATGGTGAGACTGTATTGTAGTGAAATGGTGAAATTATGTTGCATGATGTAAAATGATAAAATTATATTTTATGTAAAACGGTGGAACTATATTATGTATAAAATGGTGATGCTATATTAATACGAGATGAAAGGATAAAACTGTATTGTATGTAAAACGGTAGAAATAACATTATAAAATAAAAACCGATGAAACTATATTATATAATAATAAAATGATAAAACTATATTATAAAACTATATATATTATAAAAATATATATAAAACGATCAAGCTATATTATACAATAAAAAATGATAAAATTACATTGTATATAAAACGGTGGAACTAACATTAGAAAATAGAAAACTATGAAACTATAAATTATACATAAAAAGGTAAAACTATATTATACAATAAAGAACAATAAACCTATATTATATATAAAAACGAAACAATTGTGATGACTAAGAAATCATGTTTTACCAACGCAAGTAACACAGTAACGTCTGACCTAGAACGACTTATTTCACTGAATATTGATCTTCATTCCTTCATCACTGTCTCAAGCTTTTCCATAAACTATTAAAAAACTTTCTCGAATTCAATATGGAAAGACTGAAATAATTTTTGTAATAAAAATAATTTCGAAATCATTTTTCTAGTAAACTAATTTAAACCCAAAATAAAAAGTCAATTATGCTTGGAAATAAACAAAAGGCACAGTAATCGGCTGCAGTGACTATCTCCACTAATTCCAACGAAACATTAAAGCCACGTGACTTCCGTCAAGAATTACACGAAATCCAGTCACGACGAATGATAAAACAGTTTATGCTAGATAGAATAGTCACGGCATACTGCACCGTCTCGGTAAACTCGGTCGCAGGAGTGTCCGATCGTTGACAAGTAGAGAAGTTCACCGAGTAGGTAGATAGGACACGATAACACGCTTTACGATATCCGAAATCAAACCCACTCAATACTATTTAGTTCGGCAGTAACGGGAGCGGAACGTGCTCGCGAAACTTATGGTTCCCACGGGCAGATCTTGGTCCGCGTGTCCGAGTTTCACGCGGAATACATTCAACTATTACAATCGAATTGGACGGGTCGCGGGCAGCGATTGTTCGGCGAAGTAGTAACCGTGTTTACTCCTCCGAATGACAGAACGTCATTTCCGTTCAGGAGGCATTGACGAAACTGGGCAATTCCAGAGGGTGGCAGCGCGCCATGGACGCGGCCTTACGATAGCTGGATGACGGATGACAAGTGCGCCGGCCCGAGATATTTAAGTCTCTCCCAGGCGAACAATAATTCCTCGAGATATCGTTCCGCCGAGCCATACATTCCGGAGACAATTGCAGAACTATCGTAAGAGGGTTGTCCAACCCCTTCTCCCTCTACCTCTCTCTCCCTTGCTTTATCAGAAACCTTAAAGCGATGTAATTTTGATACCAATAAATTGATAATAACTCACAATAATAATATCTTAATAACCGAAATGTATGAACATCGAGATCGTTGCAATACTAATCAGAGATTTGAGTGAATAATTTTTTAATTACGAAAATATTGGCATATTTTTATATTCTAATAATAATAAAGTCGTAGAAAAGGGTATATACATACAAGATGTTCAAAAGTCACTCGTCTTCGGGAAATGAGGGATTCCTGAGGTCATTTGGAGTAACTTTCTCCTTTACAAAAATTTTCTCCGAGGCATAATTAACGAGTTATCAACGAAAAAGCAGTGACCAATGAGACGCGACTTCAGCTAACGCAGGGCGGCCGAGCCAATGAGCGGAACTGAGCGTCGTCCGCTCCTTGGCTCCGCCATCTTGCGTCAGCCGTGCTCGCCCGTCATTGGTCAGCGTTTTTCGTTAATATCTCGTAAACGAAGCCGTGAATTGCATTTTCGCTGAGGAAAAAGTTGCTGCAAATGATCTAAGGAACATCCTAGAACATCCTGTATATTTCATTCACCCTTATTTGTTGCATTATCGCATCAATAAAATATGTCAACTATCCTAAATCGCATCCTGCTCTAATCTCGAACACAGTACATAATTATATTATCCTAAACGTACTGCTAATTATTCTGACTCTGATATCATAGCAATTGTGGCGTTTTATATAGTTTATATATTCGCTAGCATCGATCGTAAAATAATACTGCCTCTAAATCTCTGATTCCAAATGCTTTGGGAATTGAAATGAAATAGAGGAACCGACAAAATTACCGATAAATACCGGTATAATAAATACTCTCTCTATCTTTCTCTCCGAACGATTGCGTTACCCCTTACATTTTCTATGCTCCATGGCACTTTTTCACCCCTCTATCTGTCCGAGTGGTGTCACAACGGGCGGACGATTCGGTGGTTCGTAATTCAATGTAAATGAATATCGCATCGATCCGGTCGGCTTCTTTCCGCCGCCGACTATGTTATAATTCTCGGCTGATTGTTGGGAAAGGTAGCAAGGGGCACCAATGACACGGGCAATAAAGCAAACCCGTTGCACGGGAAATCTTGCGTGGAACGGGAACGGAATAGTACGAGGAACTCGAGTTTCGCCGGCACGATCGCTCCCAGAACAGAAGACGAAGTGGAAGCTTCGGCAAATCTTACGGAACGACCGTCTCGCGAGCAGCAAGTGTAACACCGGTTCCTCCGGAGGGACGTCACGTAAATTATGCGAACTTGCTCGAGAAAAACTGTCGTGACAGATATATGAGCACAAAATATGGACGGCTGCGTAACCTGTTTAACAGTTATTAGGGGCGGTATTTGGCAGACCGCGGAGCTTTCTGCAAAATAATGTTCTTGTTCTTGCACTTTGAGGAAAAATAATTACATAGAAACATGCTCTTTTTGTTAGTAGTTTGGATGGGAATAAAATGAGGATCGCTTTATAACCTGTTTAATAATTATTAGGGGTGGTCATTGGAGTTTTTTGCAAAATGTTATTGTTCTTGGATGGTGCTGTATCTGTTCAGCAATTATTATTGGCATTTACACAGTGAATTTTTATGCAAAATAATATTTTTATTCTTACATTGCAAAGGACGATAATTGATATATTAAATTTTATTGAAATTCGATGATATATACCTGCAAACTATAGAATAAACTATAAAATGATAGGATATTAAAAATGAATAAATATTTAAATAAAATATGGTAAAAGATTGTATTAATATATATATATGACCAAATAAAAATTGTCAAAACTGTCATCGCTATAATTATTAATAGTCACATCCCTGCGAGGAGACAGTCGAATACAAAGATTTAACTGCAAAAGTTTAGTCGATTACTTTGACAACAAAATTTCCAAAAATGTAGAAACTGGTCGTATAAACAGCATACTGATATTGACTGATCGCACGTGCCGACAAAGTAAAGGCACTAACCCTTTGGACACTTCGCGAATGACGCGACAGTGACAGCATGAAAACGCGAGGTAATGCGAGTTCTATTCCCCGGCGTGGCAAGAACTCGAAATACTAATCCGGCCTCCATCGCGCGCCGTTTCCCCTGCGGTTAGACAATACCCTCGCACACAGACGGTTCCATAAGGGGTTAAAGTATCGTTCGGAACTCCATGAAACCCGTGGGCGATCCCGGGAAACGCCGCGGAAGATCTTCGCCTCGAGTTTATCCCGCGCGCCGATTTCACTCGGACGAATCGCGACGCTGCCAGGCTTTTGAATTCGATGAAAGTTTTACGCGCATTTCCGAGCTGTATGCCCGATAAAAATGCTGGTGCACTCGGTCGCGCCGCAGCCCTCCGGGGAAAAGATTTCCGTCCCTTGCACTCGGGGCCCCCCGGCGCCGCGAGCTCCGCGCCTTTCATCTGATCGCGGTGCTGTACGTGTCAAAGGGATCGGCCGAGTTTCAGTCGCGCGTCGAAACCACCCTCGCGAACTTCCTTTCTCGGCGTGTAGACTAGGAAACAGGACCCCGGGAAACCTGGAAACCAAAGAACCCGCGGAGGCTTGGAGAAATCCAGCCATTTATCGGCACACGTAGTCGCGTACCTGGGACGCCGCCTGGCCGGGATACTTACTCACTAGGAAACAACACGTTTGTAAAAATATCGAAACGATAGTAAGAAACGATGTGCACGGTGGAACGCTATCAGCAGGAACACTGTATCAACTCCTGTTATTTGAACTGAGAGTTGGGCTAATTTAATTGTATTGTGATTTGATTGTATTGTAATTTGACTGTATTGTAATTCGATTATATAATTCAAATATATTAGTTACATATATTATAATTTAAATATATTAGTTGCTAGATGTTTTAATCAGGAGTGTAATTAAAACATAATGTGATTGACATTACAGTGTAATCTAAATACAATGAATTGAGTTACAGTGAATTGAGTTACAATGTAATTGATTTTCAACGTGATTGATATACAGTATAATTGAGTTGTAATATAATTGAAATGCAATGCAATTCAATTATAATGTAACTGAGTTACACTGCAATTGAAATATAATGTAATTGAATTATAATATAATTGAAATACAATGTAATTGAGTTACAATATAATGGAAATACAATATAATGGAAATACAATGTAATGGAAATACAATATAATTGAGTTACAATGTAATGGAAATGCAATTTAATTGAGTTAAAATATAATTAAATTACAATATAATTGATCTACAGTGTAATTGAAATATAGTATAATTGAGTTGCAATGTAATCCATATGAAATGCAATTCAGTTATAACGTAACCGAGTTACACTGCAATTGAAATACAATGAATAATTGAATTAGAATATAATCGAATTACTTCGTAATTAAAATTCCTTGAGTAATTCAATTATAATTCTGCACAACCCTGCCTAAAGTACTATTCTACCGAACGTATTTTACAAACTTATGCATAAAACAATCGCACAAAGTTCTACAATCGAATAAAGCGCGCAGTATACGTTCAAATGGAATTTCGTATTAAAGCAGATTTGGCTCGCGACAGTATTTTCTTAAAAGCGATAGTTTAATACCTATGTATGGTGATACAGTGTAATACGCGTTAGAAGCGTTAAACGGTTAAGCACGAAAATATTCGCTAATTGGATAGGAACTATTATGCGTCCGACAAAGGACCGAAATTTAGAAGTATGTAACACGAAACCAATTAGTCGCGCGAATTCCCTCGGCTCCAATTATCCAGCCGGATCCCGGTGTTGTAACGGAGCTTGAAATTCGCATTGAGAAAAATTCGAAACCCGCACGAAACGATAATTCAAGGATTTTCTACGTTCTTGCTGATTAACAATTACGGAATACGGTATTGTCCGACGTCGAAGAACCGCGAACGGCTCTGTGTAAACGAAGACATTGAACGCGAATCAATGGCAGGTTCGCGGTATATCAGCTGGTCATGTATCATAATTAGAAGGTTGGAATTGCATGGCCGTGTCCCTTGGTTTCGATAACGAGGCCGCGGACTGGAATTTCGTTCATGCCGGGGAATCGCGGTCCGGCTGGAAATTGATGACGAGATTTATTGGCACTCCGCCTCTGTGATTATCATTTCGATGCACATTTCGAAGAGGTTAATTTCGGCCGTAAGGAGCGAGCCAAATGGAAGGCACGGGACTGTTCACTCTACTAGTCTCCATTATCGACCAAAATCTGACCTAATGCGCTATTTGCAAGATTTATGCGCGGCGAGACACGAAAGTATTCGAACGCCTATTCAAACAGAATAGTGGAACCAGTTACTGTGGTCACGCCAGTTACTGTGGCGTGAATATCTCTTATTTAATAAATAGGCAGTTAATTATGCTGAAAAACAAACTAAAGGTGTTAGAAGGGTTGGTATACTAGACAATGGCTAAAAAATTGCAATTGGTAGGCTGACGAAAATATTAAAAAATTATATCTTGTTAATAACACGGTAACATGCTCCATTGATCCGAATTCTATTTATGCGATCTAATCCGGATTAGCAAAACTTCTATTATCAGAACTAGCGCCGAGCGTCACTCCAATTATATGAAACTCAATTACGTGACAGACCCAGAGCTATTGCCATAATCCGAGGGCTAAGCAAGACATATGATTGAATCCACTTATCTGAACGCGAACTCGGGCTATTTGTGCGCGAAGTTGCGAGTATTGGGCGAAGTGGTGTTAAACATTGATTTGAAGATTGCCATATAATAAATACAAATGTTCCATCCGACGTAAGAATTTATTACTAATGAACTAATCCACGTAGCTGTGAAATAATCAATAATTAATAACGTTAATTACCTAGCTAGAAATGTTCTTGCCTATTTAATTATAACGAATTGTTTCACAATCCGAGAGGTCGGATAAAGTATAATAGCGATAGAGAAAGTCTCGTGATTGACCCTAGCTTCACTCTGTTTTGCAGACGGCGGGAGTGCCACGAGCCTGGGCGACCCACGCGGGAGAGGATGTGCCGGTATTCGCCATAGGCCCGTTGGCGAATGTCTTGTTCTCGGGCAGCATCGACCAGAGCTATATACCACACGCCATCTCGTACGCCGGGTGCCTGGGCCACCACGCGAGCCGCTGCTCCCGAGATTCCACGTCGAGCAACGACACAATGAGCGTCCCGATAAGCTGTCCCTCGGCGGAGCCAAACAGCGCCGCGATATCCAGCGACGTGATGAATGACCAGGCTAGAAATCCACCCACGAAATCCGCCGCGTCTCCCGAAGCGACCGCATGCCGTTCGCCGACCAGTGTCCTGCTGCCCCTTATCCTGGCCATTCTGCTGTGCTCGTTCGAGGGAAGGAGTTAATGCCCGTTAGACTCTCTTCCAGTGAATAGCTTCCTGTTACCTGCGACGTGAACGTCCCGAAGAACCTCCCAGGATAATCTGCCGTGTCAGGACAACAGGTGATCCCAGCGATCGCTGGACCGGAGGATTAAGAATCCTGCCAGTCGGATTTGCTCCGGGAGCCCTCGCGCGACGTCCTCGCGACCGGCTCCGATGACCCGGGTCTATTAATTCTACCGGAATAACCTGGAGGATCACGGGCTGAAAGCCGCGACGTCAGCCTCGGCCAGCCTCGGCCAGCCTCGGTCAGCATCGGACAGCCTCGGTCAAAGGAGCCTCCGAGCCGCGAATTTTCTTAAGGCTGGAGATCGATCGACGACCGGCTGACTGCGAGCCTCGGGGGCCGTCCGCTCTGTCCGTCGAAGCCGTTCGGAAAATCCAGGGTATCCTTGAACACGACTGGCGCGTATGCAGCACATACTGCTGCGCTGCGTCCTGTCGAGCCGATGTCGCGGCGGCGTCGACGAGCTAATCCCGGCGCTTCTTCCAGGCGGATCGCGCGCGTCGGTCGATCACCGGCCGATAGATGATCCCTGGGTGCCAGGCGGTCCTGGAAACGATCGGGAACACGCAACGATAAATCGGCCGACTCGCGGCGAGCGCCGCTAGAGTCCCCGGGTGTTTTACGGCGGATCACGCGGAACGGCTGCCGGCGATTTATCGCGACGGTGTCGGGGAGTCCGCGGAGTCAATCAGCCGATATTCACCCGCGCCGAGTCGATGCTCGCTCGATCTTCGTCCCTCCTCCCGTCCCTCCCGTCCCGTGTCCCGCCGGCTCGAACCCGGGCTTAATGGCCGCCGTCTCCTAATTCCGCTAAGAATTTCGAATTCTATGACAACGGGGCTGGGATTGGAGCAGCTTGGGGACAATTTGCGAAGATAATGACTATCTCAAGACTGCTCGGTGAACTTTTCCGACTTTCGAAGTCCTCGCAGGATCTAAATGAGGTTTACAAGTGGTACGTGACGGGGATACTCTCCTGGCTCGCGAAGAGTTCCGATGAACTCGACGGTTCAATTAAAGGGGTGTTGATTACGGCGAAACAGATATTAGGTGGCTGCGAAACAAAGCGCGGAGCTCGCGATGGAGTTCGGGAACGGAGCACGGTGGAAGTGATTGCTGTCTCGTGGCACCGTCTCTCTTTCACCCCCCCTCTCTCTCTCTCTCTCTCTCTCACACACCCTCTCTCTCTCTTTCTCTCTCTTTTTCCAGCGTCCTCGCCCGTCGGCGGAAGTTTTATAATCAAGTACTCCGCGATCGCCGCGCTAATAGCAAATTGATCTTGTAAAGATTATTGTATAAACGAACTTTCTATGAAATGAAAGCGCGGGGAGAGGTGCGATGTAAATTTGTACGATAAAGAGGATTTTGAAAGGCGACCTATGTCGGCGGTGTTCGCTGCGATGCGGACCTGGGCATGCTTTGGTTGAAATGGAAATTTGGAATAATTAGGCGAAATTGACGGATTATTTTGCGGCAGTGGTGATCGATCGCTTCGCCTTGTTCCGACACGAAAATGATACCGATCTGTTTGGAGTAATTGCTGTTTCAAATAATTCAGTGTCCCGCGAGGTATTTCGCGAATTTTTGAGCAGTTTACTTGAAATGTCAAGAGAGACGTAATCTTCAAAATAATATGGAATAAATTTTCTCTTATTTTTAAGATTTTATTTTAAGATTTTATTTTAAGAAATCCTTGGTTTTATTTTAGGAAAATCAAAGTCTTTCTAGAAAGTGTATCGTGGTTGGTCAGACCCAGAGTTTCACAATTACCGGATACAATAATTTCATATAATTATAAAATAATATGACGTGTTATTTAAAATAGTATTCCAAACAATATCGTTCCAAGAGTGATCGCAGACACGGAAATAATTATTAAACAAGCTGGCGTTTCGTTTAAAGCAATATTTCAAGTAACATCGTTCCAAAAATTCTCGTATTCCAAGTAATGTCATTTCAAAAGGAATAGCGGACATGGAATTAATTATCGGACAAACTAACGTGTCATTTAAAA
>CM052158.1:8796885-8808153 GCA_028455555.1 Augochlorella aurata | reverse complement strand
TAAGCGTCAGAATGTATGCAAAATACAGGCAAATATCCTCGTCGAACTTGTTAGTGAAAAACGGTGTTTTCGCCAGGCAGATGCATAAAATGTTGCAACAATGCAGCGAAAATGGAGCTGTAAATTGAAATCGAAAAAAGCTTGAAAAAATAGCTTTTGTTCTGTTTTAATGGCACCGTAGTTGCTTTTGTCCGAGTTGCTCTTAATTTTTCGGTAACAAATTTCCGAATTTTCGATCGGCCCGTGATTTTCGAACTTTTCCCGCATGAATACGAAATCATTTTCATGAAACTAATTCGACATATCGCATTGTTCTCCGTACATTTTTTCTATCTAGTTCTACAATGCCGGTTTCATTTATACCTTTTCGTGAAAAATACAATTAACTCTTTCGAGTCTTCTGCCAGGAAAAATTGCTATACCGCGTTGCGAGATAATTCTGAAATTATTGAATTCAGTTTGCATTTGATAAAGCGTAAATATTATATCAATCAATAGCCTTCGTTTCACGTGCATGAAATTCAATGGGTCGTGTCAAATTGAAAAATTATAAATCGGAGAAAATATCTCGAATTGGCAGTTAAAACAGCTTCGAGGTTGAAGGGTTAAACTGCGCAAGAATTATCAATCGCAACGCCTGATTTATTACCGCTTTTTGGAGTAAGATAAAAATTAACAAATTAAAATAACCAATATATTTTTCTTTTACATGCTGTCCTCGATTTATTTTTCTCTCGAAATATATTCATAAACTTTTATTTATAAGGAGAAAATATCTCGGATTGGCAGTTAAAACAGGTTCGAGGGTGAAGGGTTAAACTGCGCAAGAATTATCAATCGCAACGCCTGATTTATTTCTGCTTTTTGAAATAAGATAAAAATTAACAAATTGAAATAACTAATATTTTTCTTTTAAATTTTGTAAAAAGCGCTGTCCTCGAGTTACTTTTCTCTCGAAATATATTTATAAACGCAAATTCCGAGTGTAATATTTCCGTAGCCGTCTCCAATTTGGATCTAATTCGATTCCGTCCCTTATCCCTTATCACCCAGCTATCCCTTCTCGAAAAAGTTTGCACCGTGCTCGAAGTCCGTCCTCGAAGATTACACAAGCGTCCCGCAATCGAATCGAAGATCCGCCATTGTTGGCTAAAACGTCCGGCTGGTGGAGTAGCCTAGAATAAGCCCGTTCCCAGTATCTCATTTTAGGGTGACTGATTTTTAAAGAGAAACTAATGGAAACCGAATTCGAGTTGATCGGCGCTGTGCCAACTCTGAAACCTTTCCATTTGAAATGTCTGTGAAGAGGATCGCTCCGGGGCGTGAAGAAGGTCCTTGCGGTCGCTGAAAGAAAATTTCACGAGTTCGCTATATCTTGTCTAGCAATCGCAACTTCTCCAACTACCTATTCCTCCTCCCGCGAGGGACCATCGCGAACTTTCAATTGTCGATTTTGATGAAACTTCGCGCACCCATAGAGCACGCTGCTAAATCGCCGAACTGTATTTTTTCTATTAGCTTGTATTCGGTTCGAACATGATCGAATCATGAAGCGTTGTTTGAACAACTTACTCCAAGCTTGTCGGTCGACTTTCCTATCTCTGAGCTGTTTTTTTGCAATACTAATTTTAGGAGAAATTGTTGCACTATTTTAACCTTTTGCGCTCGAATGGCGGCTTCGAGGCGGCATTAAAAATTGTTATATTATATTTCAAGGTAAATGTTACATTGTTAACGTTCTTTCTGTTTAAAAGAAGTTATATAAAATGGGGATACCGTTAGTCTGATAAATTATTTTAGATTTAGGCTTAAAATGGCTCCGAGGGCGAAGGGTTGATATAAAGAGTTGTTAATTGTGGATGGAACTGTGGTGGTTTTTGAACATACTTTTTCATTATTTCTCTTATTATATCAATATTTTGATATTTTAATATATTAATATTTTAATGTTTTAATACAATTTTAATATTTTATTGACAAATGAACTATTGTTTATGTCTGAAATTATTATGGAGTGCTTTTATGACTGTCTTATTAGAAGGGTCAATCACTGTAATAATTAATGATTTTTACATTTCTTTTTGTGTTTTATACAAACTCTGAATTTTTGTATTAGTTTTTAAATCTTTTTATGGCGATAACAGCAATTTTTATTATTCGATTTTAGCGATAAATAGTTCTTTTCTATCAATTATATAATACCCCTATAATACTACCCTAGTTTCCGACCACTGTAAATGCCATAACAACGTGTATATTATAATATATAGTACAGTAATATACAGTATAATATATAGTATAATAATATATAGTATATTATAATAATATATAGCATAGTATAATAATATATAATATAATAACGTACCATAATAACGTAAATGCATCGACACATTTGCCCACAAAATAGCAACAAATAATGATCTACCACCCCTAATTAACCCTAACTCCTTTACTAACAACAATCATTAATCTCCCTATTACATCCCACAGTTCGATTTCAACTTCAAACATTTTACTCATTTTTCTCAACACAATTCTGCTTTTAATCGACACTCTTCGCAACATTGTTCCCTTCTTTGTTAGGTCGATTGTTACCAACTCCACCACTCGCAACAGTAATCTCACCAAGTTCCACGATCTTAGCTCTTCGGCTACTGATTTTTTACATCCTCCGTTCTCCCTTTCATACCTGCCCCAGTCAATCACCATTAGTTCCGTCACCATAAACCCCACCACTCCCACGCGTCTACTTCCCGATATGTCCTCCTTAGCTTTTATAGTCCCTGGCACCCGTTCGGTTCCTCCACTCTACTTTCGGAAGTTCCCCCCCACCTCGCCCACCAGGGAACCCATGCCCGAACTCAATTAGTTCTCCCACTACAACGTAGTCCACGGATCTTCGACTTCAACTCGTCGATTCCAACCACTCCAGGCCCTTTACCGTCTATCACCCTAAGTTCTCTCCCTCAGCAACGTCCCCGATTTCTTCCCACTGCATTTCTCGACACGCTTCGACCGTCTCGCGTTCAGCTCTCCGACTTCTTCGGTTCCACCACTCTGTCATCTTTAGCTACCCCATGCAAACTGACGTAAACGGCTCGCTCTGTCTTCATCGGTCTTCCGTTTTCGGGCCCGGTAGAAAATTATAATAATAACAACAATACATCTTTGTTAGGTGCTCGATCTTTAGCACTGCTGGGAGACGGCGGGAGAAGCGTATATAATCTTTTTGGTGAAGCAATCATTCTGCCATATTCACCTATCTGAATAATTGTAGATTAAAAAATTAATGACCCGTCATTGTTTCCATAAATATAGCGTTAAATACCAGATACATAGATAAGGAATAATTAATGGAAATAATAAATCGAATAAAAATTCATCTGGCTAAAATATTATTTATATTAACTCTGTACTATATACTAGTTCACTAGATAATAATGTTAACTAAATGTTAACTAAATGTTAACAAATGTTAACTAAACTTTCGAATAATTGCAATGATAAAAGAAAGAAGATAATAATGACCTCAAATTTTGTTTAAACATTGAGCACCTCAAGGAGCTAATAAATGAGACTTCTGACATCAGTATCGTTCGTAGAAGTTCCTTGATGATTAACAATAGCACGCCGTCGATATCAGCCGTGCAATAATCTCGTTTGCACAATGATATCCAGAGCCGCCCCGTTAGCTCCGATCTTGCATCTTGCATATCCCAGGAACGCTGAATGCGTTCTCCGGAGTCTGCATTAGTAATATCGTGCAATATGCGTGCAACGCTAGCGAGCCTTTAGAATTTGTTTATAGATGGAAACGCTAAAGTCGCTGCAACGTCGGCGCGAAGTCTAGCGGAAAGAAGGATCGCCCTTATAACGACTCCGCAGAAATGATTGCCAGGCCATGATGTAACTTAGGCGGCGACTTTTACGAAATTTCCATATTGTAATGCAACAGATGCTGCGTAATGGGCGGGGCGGGGCGCGTTCAAAACGGCACTGTGATTCATAAAACAGTTAATTTGCGACGCGTGCATCTCCGCGCGAAATATAAATCGTCCGCATCAATTCTACTTTCGTCGGGCAATTACTGTTTCAGCGTACAGTCGGTGCACGAAGTATTCGCGGAGCAACTTTTCTCTTTTATTATATCGATCGAAATATTTTTGAGACGATAGATCAGTTTACTAGATATTGCTTAACAAATTGCTATTTTTAAAAACAATTTTCCAGCTTGGCTTAAATATTGACGAAAGTTTCATCTTTAAACAATTGTCGTACAGGACCTAACAATGCCATCGATATAAAAAATTTTGAGAATATAATTTGAACATTCTAGAACATTATTTGCTCAGTTAGAACTTGATTGTTCACTTGTAAGTGTATCGAATTAATTATTAACTTTTCAAGAACAACGTGGTTCGTTTTGACGCAGCGTGACCGGTCGGAAACGGAATTAAAAAACAGTGATTTCGATGGTTTAAACGTTAAAAACGAAGCACGCTCGGACAAGAAAGTGCTCGAGTATTAAATCGATAATCGATCTGCGACTGTAAGCATTTATGCCGGCAGCATCGCACGGCTGTTAGGTCAGTATATCGAGCACGAGGGGGCATAGGCTCGCGGAGATCGCGGTACACGCGAACAAAACAGCGATCCCGCGAACCATCCGAAAATATCCGCTGCTTTAGAAAGCCGCAACCGTTAGAATGGCGTGGCAATTCAGGCGTGAACGTCGCCGGGAAGCGTTAAAACCTCGGAAACGGAGACGACAATCGTCATCGACGAAGCGCCGCTGTTTCCGCGAAACAAGCAGTACTTCTCCCGGAAGAAGCATTCGTTGCGTTCAAGCGAGTGCACAAAGGGAATGGTTGCGCGGTTGGAAACTCGAGTGCCTGCTCACGTATGCGTTTTCTTTTTCGTAGGCTTGCCGCGGGGCGCGCCTGGACAACGGGGTGCAGATGAAAGTTGTGCACGAGACGGATAGCGCGGATGTGTATCGCATTCCCGCCCACGCGGATATCATGGTCGCGTATTCTACTTTCGACGGTAAGTATTGCAGAAGTATATTATACGTAGAACGAATTCGGTCACCGAGAAGCTTCCCGAAAGCAGATTGTTATACTGTGCTACGCGAAATTTTATTCGGATAAAGGGTAAAAAATAAACTTTTATTGCACAGTATCGAATAAAAGTAAATAATGATATAAATAATTTCGATTTTAATTTTAGATTTTATTCGCACAGACATTCATTTGGAAAATGATTTATTTAAATAAAAGTCATTCGGATAAAGGGTAAAATTTTAATTCTAGATTTTATTCGCACAGACATTCATTTGGAAAATGATTTATTTAAATAAAAGCCATTCGGATAAAGGGTAAAATTTTAATTCTAGATTTTATTCGAATAAAAATTTATTCGCAGACATTTATTTGGAAAATGATTTATTTAAATAAAAGTCATTTGGATAAAGGGTAAATAATAACATTTTATTCCACAATATCGAATAAATATTCGACTAAAATAATAATGATATAAATAATACATATTTTAATTCTAGATTTTATTCGAATAAGTATTTATTCGCACAGACGACCATTTGGAAAATGATTTATTTAAATAAAAGTGACAGAGTATAAAGTATTATATTATATAAAGAATTATAATGTAAATAATAACATTTTATTCCACAATATCGAATAAATATTCGACTAAAACAATAATGATATAAATAATACATATTTTAATTCTAGATTTTATTCGAATAAAAATTTATTCGCACAGACCATTTGGAAAACGATTTATTTCAATAAAAGTGACAGAGTATAAAGTATTATATTGTATAAAGAATTATAATTTTCAGATTTTATCTCACAGATTTCACTATTTTCGTGTGCAAGTGTTAATAATATTTTACGAACGTCGGAGTGGATTAATTAGCGATCGCCTCTCGCGGATCCTCCTCGGAAAAATATTATTCTTCGCGGCTTCGGCGTTAATGAAGACATAGACGCATATGTATGCGCACGTCCCTCGCCAGCCCTCGCTCCGAGTCGCTAACAAGGAATGCACTGCGTAAACGTTTCCGCCCCATGCTCGCGCGAGCTTCTTATTTTATGAGCCGGGGTGTAGCACAATGCTTGAACCAGGTGCCTTCTTGACTGGGAAATACGTGGAACGAAGTGCGTTCGTTTTTTCGAGCAAGGGGAGCTGCAGCACCCTCGGTTTCGTGCGTTCTTAAGAAAATATCAGACACTGCGGAGACGTAATTGGGCTGCCACTTGCATTTACACTAGAAATATGCATTACAAAATTTCGTTCGAAGAATTTATTCGACATATTCGAGAAAATTTAATGCTACGAGTTTCTTCGATTCGATTAATTTATTCGACGCTATACTCTCTCAAAATATTATAGACTATAGGGTAGACTATAAACTATGCACAATTTTGCCTAAAAAATATTTCCAACAAATTGTATTGTATATAAATAGAGCAGCTTGAATTTACTGGACATAGAAAGCACACGCTCCCATAAACTCTTGAGTCTATTAATAACCGATCACCCTGTCAGCAAGTTCAGCGTATTACTAATTCGCGATTTTTAGATTTAAACGATTCTTTTAATAAATCGCTGTGAACGCTCGAGTGCTTCCAGCTTTGATCGCGTGAACACGCTCGGATGAATTCTCAGCTTGAAATGCTATTTTTTTGACAGCTTAAAATTCGGATATGAATTCATTCTGTTTCAAGTGGTTGATTGATGATGCGCGCAAAAGGAGTCTGTTCCGGATCGAGGCTGTGCCGAAAAATAGTTCGCGAATAGAACGAAAGCGCGTTGAAAGGGGGGCTGTGAAATTTCGCCACTGGCTTTATTAGATTAATGAGCGGAGAACATATTTTTAAAGCAGCTACGATGCGCTTCTTTTATCTTCTTTATCCTTAACGCTGTAACGCTTCAACAGCGTGGAATTAATGATCCTTGCTGAGCTAAAAGTACTCGATGTAATGGCCAGATTACGGATTTACGGGTCCGTCGCATGTACGCGGGAATATCGAGTGCCATTAACATATTTTATTTGATTATGCTGTACTCGGTTTTATTATTCTTTACTTAAGTATGGTATAAACCTGTAAGTCTGTGTGAGCTTGATATCTCGGCTGTTTTAAGCGAGATTATGAGCATTGATTCTACAGTGGTTAAAATGTGCGGTATGATGCAAGTATAATGTAGTATAGTAGGATATAATGCAATATAATGTTATATTATATTTTATAATGCAACACAGTAGAATACAATATAATATTTTATGATGCTATATAATGTGATATAACATAATATAATATTCTGCAATGCAATGCAATACAATATAATATAATATTTTATAATGCTATATAATACAATACAATATTAAATTATATTTTATAATGCAACATTATACAATACAATATTATATTATATTTTATAATGCCATACTATACAATATAATATAATATTGTATAATGCTGTATAATACAATATAACATAACATAATATTGAATAATGCAGTATAATATAAATATAACGAAATACAAAAGGCCACAATACAATATAAAAAGAGAATGAAAAGAATTATGAAATGACATAAATATATATATATAATACTCATAATAATAGCCATATTAATAACGTAACTTAACAGACAACAATCGAATTACGCAACGCAGAAGAAAATTTCTCCTCCCTTCCAATTTCTAAAAAGTAAGAATTAAGAATAATAATGCAAGATAAAAATTGACAGTATAATCACAACAATACAATAAATCTAAATCATTTTATTATTATTAAAAATGGTTCTCTGAGCAAGTTCGCAAGCACGCGTCGCTCAAATACTCGTAATTGCATTTGCAGAAGGGTTAGTTACAAATTAGTAATTAATTGCTGTTCTAAATGCACCCGCGCGGACAGATCCACATGTTAGTAAGTACTCGGGGCAATTATGGTTCAGATTTATACAACAACTGAAGTCGATACACGGTATCCTTATCAATAGCTGTACACGCGCCGACGGATATAGCGGTGATAGCGAATTTATTCGATTTAATGATCCCAGATTGGGACGATATCGCGTATCGACGTGTGTGCGATCCGTAACTGCAAGCGTTAGCCATTTGGAATATTAGGCTTAGAGAGAAACAATCTATCGGCAGCCTAGATTGCTCAATCGGTTTCGGATTCCCGTTCTGTTCCCATGCGCTGATTGTTCCAGCCCATCTAGCCTCGTGGATAATACTTCTGACGTTTAATGCGAACCATTGTTCCCGACTGCTCCAGAAATCCCAGGTCGCAGAAAGCGTCGAAAATGGCCGCATAACCTTTTCGATTATTAGCATGCTCAGTCTGAGATAGCTATATCTCTAGAGAGATCTAGACAGTCTGTATCAAATTCAGAAATATTCGTAGAAAAAGGATTTTTATTATGTGTCTTCGATTTTGAGAAAAAAATCTCTTTTTTAATAATCTCGATGTGGAATTTAAAATCAACAAATTATATAATTTGAATGAACATATTAAAATAATGTTACGGTTCTTTCTGTGATTTTTTTTATAGTATTATGTAAATTTGCAAACATTTAATTGTGTTTTAATATTACAAAGTTTATTATGTTAATACAATACTCATGGAGAAAAATAAAACTTTTAATTCGAAGGGTGTGGGAGTTATAAATATGTTATAATAAAAGATGGGAAATTTTAATTTGGCAAATTTTATTGCAAATTTTATTGACCAATTTTATTGACCGAAATTATTATTGCAAAATGTCGCCGCTAGGTCCACCGTAATCTTACGATTTTTACCTCGGGGAGTCCGAGAATGGCTCGAGACTTGCCCAGTAATTTTACTTGCAGTCTATCTAGTAGTAAACCGCTTATTTTTGCCAGGTGAATTCCAACCAGCTTTAACAATGTAAAAGGTTGTAAAGTAGCTTGTGCCGACATCTCCGGAAAAATGTCTCGAAACAAACGCAAGCCGCTTTCGAAAGTTGCGACGTGCAATTCCTCTTACAAAAGTCTACGCGCAGAGTGTAAAAAGCGAGGAGCTCGACGACTTCAACGGTGAAACAGCTAATTCATTTTGCAATCTTGAATGGCGCAACGACGACAATAACAACGGTCTTCTCTAAAACGAGCAGAATTAAAGAACAGACAATAATTTTATAGAAATCACTGTGCCACTTGAAGCGACCAATTGCGAGCGCGTTTAAAAGCTATCGATCTATATTTAACACGTTCAGCGCCGCGTCACCCAAATATGAGTGCCACTAGTTTTTAAATAATTTTGAAAATTTATTTTCATTTTAATATATCCGAATAAATTGAATTGAATTTGACTAGGATGTTTCGAATGCGAAAGAATTCTAATTCCATTCCTTATGATCAATTTCAACTTTCTAATTTCGCTTTAATTAATTAAATTGCTCTGATTTTGTGAACATTTTGGTGGTCGATTGTCGGCGACGAACGTGTTAAAACTTTATCATTATACTTTTTAATCGTCCAACACTTCCTCTCACATGATATTCGCCTAAATCATTCGACAGACCACGGATCAGATTATCGTAATTTCTCAATTATTTTTAAAGTACTTCTTATCGATTTCGAGAGAAGTATTTTTTACAGTATCCTGCTATCTAATTAACTAATTAAAGGAGTTGGGGTATCGTAGTAGAAAGAGTTGCGCTGGAAATTTCGCTCGCTGTCTAAATTCGCAGAAGGTGAAATATACGGAACCCACGGCAGAAATATACAGAAATATCCGGCAGCTACGGCGGGAACGTCGTCGGTGACGAAATGCGCGTTGTCCAGCGCAATCCGTAGAACAATCAACATTCGTGTTCAACGAACCGCCGGGTCTCGCTTTTCTTGGCAATCAGATTCGTCGCAAACGAATGCTATTGTTCACTGTCAATTTGTCCGTGTATGCGGAATCACCGTCTTGCCGGGCGCGCGCCTCGGAAACTGGGCCGGCGCTTTCGTAAACAACGGCACAAAGCGTCACAATTAAATATTCCGTTTCTTGCGAGGCGGAAGAAGAAGAGTTTAGCGAATTTTCAGCGCCGAATGTAATCGCATCTCTTCACCGTCCGGCCCGCGGGAAGAAACGATCCCGAAAAAGTGCTCGCGACGAGCCCGCCGGTCGTCGTCCTCCTCCTAAAAGCTGCAGTTTCGCCCGGAGGTTTTTCCCTGGTCGACGACGCCGCCGCCGTCGACGACTCGTCGGTATTCGCGGCACTTTTCGTCCGGGCTTCCTGCCTCGCGGAAAGGCACTTTGTTCCTCGTTATCGATCACAATAGACGAGGACGGAAGCCCGGCTTCTCTTAACGCGGCTACCGGAGATGTATACGCGGTCTCGATGCCGCCAAGTGCCGCGAGAGGCGAGAAAAGAGAGCCCAGAACAATTCTGCGGAAGCATTAAAATATGCCGGCCTTGACGGCCGCAATGCACGCCGAGTAATCTACGGGGTGGCTCGGGATTAACGCGGCGACGAGACTCCGCTTTCGGAGCTTTAGGATCTCCGAGGCGTGCGATTTTTACGCTAAATTTCGCCGGTTTCGCAATTTTTATTTCGTAATTGCCGACGTAGAAATGCTGCTTTCGTTAAGAATTCTTGGATATGTTTCTTTCTTCACGCTGTTATGAGAATTGTGAGAAATTTTATTAAATTCTATCTCGTATGCGACGATTCTTGTTAGTCGCTTTCAGACCTCGGTAGATTTAATGTTAAGGAAAATCAAAAGCTGCACGGAATATACCGTTACGAAGGACAGAAATTCTCATTCATGGTTGTAGCATTGGTAATTAATTAAAATATTAAAGAATATATCTGCGAGTAATTTCAATCTTTAAGTAATTTAGCAATCTTCAATCTGGCTTAAAATATATCTTACATTAAAGACATAGAAAAAGATAGGGTAGTTTTTGGCTCACCTAACCTCAAAGTTACTTTGTTCGCTGTTACAGTAACTAGGATTTCTTTGTTCTCAATTATTTCCGTCTATAATGTTCATACTTATTACATCTAAAATTTAGTACAAATTCACAGATTGCACAATAATACCTTAAACATTAATCTCTGAATAATCAATGTATTTATTCAATTTAAAAGAACAATATCAATCGCAATAACGTCTGAGTACATTAGACACAATGCACTATTATATTATAACACACATGACACATAAACATAATATCGAAAATTCCTCTGTCATTTTTACACGAAATTATT
>CM052158.1:8701342-8711824 GCA_028455555.1 Augochlorella aurata | reverse complement strand
TTTTAGTCGATATATATATTTATATATGTATGTATGTATATGTATTGGCATGTTACGCTGTATGCAGTAACAACCACGCTCGGTTCTAATTACTTAAATAAAATGTTCATTATTCTGAGTTCAATACCGCTATGGTAACCGTCGACAATGCCGGTATATTCGGAAACGTTGTTCGGAACGCCAGCATCGTATTGAATATGCAATTGCATTGTGAAAGAACGGAAGGCCGCGAATAATTTAACGAATTTTGTGCTTATTCCATTCAATCAAGAAAACAATGACACAGAAACCTGCGGTATTACAGTTGGCAATCAGCGGGCAGAAAATAGTGGCGCGAGAAATCAGTCAGTTATTACAGTATGCTCTGAACAAGAATTCTACATTATGGGAAAACAATGTTCAGAATCTGTAAAGAAAGGTATTTATTACACGAATTTGTTACATTATTTATCATACACTAATCTCGTTGCTGCGAAAAATGGGATTCGAATATTCGAATTATATAAACTCAGTTCTGCGATTTTGAATGTCATTCGATTAAATCATTTTCGAGTGACGTTTTCAAGGCAGTGTCGCACATCGTTGATGATTTGATTCCAGGTGGTGAAATTGGTGACGCTAAAGTGAAATTGCTGATGATATCCAGCTCCCGGAACGATAAAAATTAAATCTATGCCGCGGAATTTTACGAATCTGGGAAAGCTGCGGTCGAAATAATATCTTTTCAATTACGAGTCCCATTATTCCGGCGGCACTGTATAAACGACTTGAGATATCGATAAAACTCAGTATTTTATTCGCCTTTATACGTTTCCGTATTATGTAAATGCATAAAATCGACAGTTTAGTTCATGACTTTTCGTGTCGCCGCCGTAAAAGCAGCGATTTAGCATCGCGAGCAAATGTTGGACCTTATAGAGCTATTTAAAGCGAGCATTGCCGAGATATGTCATCGTAACGAAAATCGGCGTGATTCCGCGAATTCGATCGGATAACTTGACAACACAGCAATTTTGCGTTTCGGCGACCCTCGTGGATTCTCATTTGACAGATTGATCAGAACGCTTGTAATATTATACCTATTTAAACATCTATTTTCTCAGACATTTCTCAGCTTATTTTAACAACTTTTGCAAGTATTTTAACACGTTCGTCGCCAACAATCGACCACCAAAATTTTCCCAAAATCAAAGCAATTTAATTAATTAAAGCGAAATTAGAAAGTTGAAATTGATCATAGGGAATGGAATTAGAACTCTTTCGCATTCGAAACATCCTAGTTAAATTCAGTTTGTTCGGATATATTAAAATGAATTTTCAAAATTATTTAAAAACTAGCGTCACCCATATTTGGCTAACGTGGCGCTGGACGTGTTAAAGCGCCTCCGATTTACGCGCCGCAATCATTTATAAAAGAAATTGGCATTCACGACGATTATACTCTTCGCAAGAGGGCTAATCTATAAAAAGGTTAATAGAGAATCCTCAAGGTAGCTTTTGTTATAGAAACGAAAATAAATTCTCAAAGCAGCTCTTGCATATAGCGAGATCTACGAAACCGATTTGCAGTTCATCGAAACTGAAGTTTGAAGTTAACCGCGCGCGTTTCGATGCTTGTTTTCGCGGAACGATCGAGACGCTATTGTTAACCGAGGCCTTCCCTTTTCCCTGTCTCTCGATAACAAGCGACAGCCAGATCAGTGTCACCGGACGATTAAACGGCAAGCCGCGGGCGTTAATTAAAACGGCGTCGGCCGCAGTCCCATATTTTAGCATCAGTCTATTACTGTCGACTATAAAATGCAATCGGTCGGACACTAACCGACAGGAAAAACTGACAGGATTTACGTTTAGGCAGTTCCAGGCCGGCAGTAAACGGTGTCAAATAAAATCTTTGGAGAATTCTTTGCTTTTATCGGCGCGTAAAAACGTCCGGCTGAATAACGATTATTGCGTGTGCACGGTTACTTTGTTCGCCGTTAAAACAGCGCCGCAGCGGGCTTGCATAGCGATTATACACGCGCGCAATGTAATTGCTTCTCGTCAACGCTCTAAACGCCCTATAAATCATCCGACACCCGAACATCGTAAAATTCAGCTTTCTTCGGGCGTGCGCGCGCGAGCCACGCACGCCTGCCGCATATACAATTCACAATTAGGCCGCGTGTCGCCGGCTATCGCGCTACAACCGAGAAACGGGAGATTACTCGTGAAAGATTACTCGAATACAATTTTTGCATATCGCTTTCTTCATGCTCGATCCGCTGATATTTTCACTTTCCGAGGCGTTTGTTTCGATTATACGCGAAACGAGCGTTCCTTTCAATTTTATCGCGAAAAAGCACTTCGTTTCGTCGAATTTTATATTGGAAAGTCATTGGATTTTATGTTGAAAGATCATTCTTCCCCTGGTTCAATTTTATCTCGGATAATTGCTTCATGCATTTAAATTTGACGTCGAGGCATTATTTTATTCATTTCAATTTCGCGGATCATTTTATTTGACATAATCTCATAGTAAAGGGGCGTTTCGTGTGTCCGAATTTTATGTCCAAAAATGATTCGTCATTCGATTCAATTTGATCTTGAAGGATTAAATCATTATTTGATTTAATCCTTCGTTCTTTCGTTCAATTTCGTATTAAAAAGCTGTGTGCTGTGTTTCATAGTTATGTTACAGGATCATTTAATTTTCAAGACGTTTCTCTAAAAAGCAATAATTTCAGTTTGCAAATAAATCGTTTCTATTCCACGAAATATTTTCTATTTTACAATTTACAACGATCTTTATTTTCCAAAAACTCCTCGGTCTTATTACGATATAGAACTTCATTGGACAATCTTTGAACTCAATTCCTGTGCACATCTCCAACAAAATCAAGTAGATTTCCGGAAACCAAAGATACGACTATTCCCAGTAATTCCGTGCCAAAGAAAATCCAATGACGAACGAGCTTCGATATTCTTCTCGAGCCGAACAGTTGAACGAATTCCAAACAGGAGCTTCAAAGCGAAATCAAAAACTGCAGTATTTATTACAACGGAGCTTCTTCTCTAGTGGACGTCCCGAACCTCTCGTGGCCGAGGGAACGAAAGATTTCACGTCGGTAGTTCTTAAGGTTAAGAATCGCTGGCGCAAATACTCTCTTAATGATCGGAGTGGTCCGGATACTGCTCAGGGACAAGGAGACTGATGAAAATGGCTCCCTGGAGATACGGATGAGGGACGAGAGGACCGGCTAGAGCAAGACGGGCTGCGATAGGAGGTCGAGAAGTCCGATACAGCTAGGAGGACATCGAGGATTCCCTTTAATGACTAATCGATCTCCAATCGTGATCTCCCTTGTTCCTAAGCAGCAGCCAATAACGATCGAAGATCCCGGCACTCGTATTCAAATCGACGGGCGGTTCGCGTAATCCTAATAAACATTATCTAAGCCATCCATGAAGTTCGTTTCAGTTAGGGAGTTTCTATGACTTATGGAGTATTTATCGAGCGCTCCACTTAGGTGAACGGGACTAGCTTTGGTAAAAGGCTCTCTCTCGGTCTCTATATATAGGGTGTTCAAAAAATCCTGGTAATAAGTCGAATAAAAAGTCGAAAAAAGAATATCCATGTCTCTATATATCAAGAAAATATTCTGTATACACGAAGGACACTTTTAAAAATATAATTAATATTTAATAAAAACCAGCATATATATTTTCTCGTTGCTCTATTTCTCTTAATCTCTACCTCCGACTAACTAATTTACATCGACACGAATTTCCCATTCCAAGCTCGTCGAAGTTGCGTGGGGATTCGCGTTTTGCCGGCGGTCGTTAAGATTTATAAACGATCGAACGTGGACAACATTACCGTGGAATCCCGATTATCCGAATTAATTGGGGGACAGAAAATGCATGGATTAGCAAGTTCTCGGTCAACAGGTCACCGATTCCCTGAATACTAATTGTCGCATTATTAAGACGAGTGCATAAACACCGCGGGGCGCGCATTTCGAGAATAATGCACCGGGCGGCGTGAAATATGCAAAAGTATTAATGGGACGCGGCCCGGAATGAATGAATACGGTGCGTTGCATGTGATCAGTGGAAATACGAAATAATACAAAATTCCTTTATGCTCGACAGAATTCTTTTATTACAGTACGAAAGTAATTTTTATGACGATATATTGAATATAGCAAACTTTGTTAGGACCTGGCAGGTGTAATAAAATTGCAAAGTTTATGTAACAAATTGTTCGCTTTATTATCATATTGTTAAACAAGTATTTTGTGTCTTTTGGAGACAGTAGATCTAATAATAATCTGTATTTTTATAATTTAGTACCAGATTGTTGTTCCTAACGCAAAATAAGAATTGCCTGTTCCATTTGCTAGAGATAAAAATTAAATAAAAATGTACACTTTCCTTTAATAATTTTAAGAAATCGATTGACACACTTTAAAGCAGTAAATTGTAATTAATTATGATTTTAATCGCGTCACCCATACTTGGTTTACAAGATTATGTACCCCGATTTAAAAATGAATTTTCGCATCGATTTCCCGACCAGCAAAACGTAAGAATAATAAAGAAATAATTATCGCCACAGAATTCAGATTCCCAATTTTAATTCGTTGCAAAAGAGCACGTCTGAAAATGTTCATACTTTCAGAACGTATTCTTTGGACTTATTTTCGCTTAGATACGAGACGCTGTATAATTGCGAGCCAAATTTTCTTGTTAAAGGTTCCGTAGAATGCTCGAACAAAGCGTAACCGTGCCGGAAGCTCGCAAGAAGCAACCTAATGCATATAATACACCATTCTGGCCGCCGTGATAGCGTTTAAACGGTTTCCACCTGGAACGATAAAAAATCCGGGGCTTATTAGCCGGGGCCGCTACGTCATATCTCGGCTGGAATAAAAGAGACCGATCCACCCCGGTGCCGCGTAACACATTGTGTTTAATAACCGGACCGGACGTACGTATCCGATGACGTAGAACTTAATTACAGTCTGTTGGGGTCATTACCCGGCGACTTAAGGCGGCCGTGTAGCCGAGCGTCGCTATGAAAGGGTATGAAAAGTAATTTTCTACATTCCGCGATTAACCTCAGGGATCACGGCCGCTATTACCCGCCCCGTAAAATCCCATTCAGTGTTTATTAATTGCGGAATTAGTTGGGAGGGTGCTTATTTAACGGGATTGCCAGGTGTTATTTAATGCAAAGAGAGGCGAGTCTTCGCGGCCGCTCGTAAAAGGGCTGGAGAGAGATCCGCCAGCGTCTCGGGAAGAGTATTATTTAATTCCGAGATATTAGGCGAGATGCAACATACAAAGAGAAAGAGAAGAACGTGTAATAGACGCGTTACTCGAGGGTTGCGAAGGCTCTTCGAGATCACGCTGCGAATTTTAACGAAGTCTACGTCACATTTTCGTTCAAATAATTTTGCAATTTTTTAACTATCCTGCTGATCCTCGACCGAAATAAATATTTAAATAATAAGGTCCGCCTAGGCTCTATTTTATTTATTAAATACTATTATTAATGTTATTATTATTAATCTATTATGTGTTAAATAGTTCTGAGATCTCGATTGCAGCAAACAAAAGTGAAATAGCGCTTTATATTTTTAATAACTTTAAAATGAGCTAATTTAATTTGTGTTTTAAATTTCACGAAGCAAAATTTTGAAATTCGATCATTCGTACAACTATACTATATTACCGAATTCTACATCGAAGTTCTGAAGTTCTGATAACACTCGGAAGGTCAAATCGTGTGCGTTCAATTTCTGTATTACGTTCAAAGGTAGACGGGACAGGTGCGCCCGACTTTCTCCGGACTTCCACGCGGCTCCTCGCATAACACGCGTTCGTTGCATAGTTAATCAAGAGCAACTTATTCGGTCGAACAGCACTGCCGAGAACTAACGGGGGAGCGGAAAGCGTAAACCCGGTTCTAAATTCGCCGAAGGAACATTCTCCGGCCAGCATATCTCCGGAATTTATTTACAGGGAGATTCATTGCTGCGGATTATTAACTTTCGAGAAACTCTTTTCGCGATCCACGGGTAGAACGGAATAAGAAGTAACAGATTCCACGTTCGCGAAAGGATTTAATTGGCCGGGTAATAGCGGCGGATCCGTTTAATTAAAGAGTGCGTTCCCCCGCGCGCCGGTTGAAGCTGGCGAAACTGTATTTCCAGTTTCCAGTGAATCATCATACCGTTTAAATCGAAATAAATCTCCCGACACACGGCCGGGCTAGTAATAATAACAGAAACATTTCAGCTACGGTGCAGCGCGCCATTAATAATTATATTCCCCGGCTATTCGTCGCGAAAAATATATTTTAATCGCGTGACCCGTCGACCGAGAAAAGCTGTTGAATTAATTAGAAACTCAGTTATTTCTATAAAGAATTTTTTAATTCTTGGAAGATAATTTTTTAAATTACATATATATAACTTTATTAAAAGCATACATTGCTTTAATTATTTTATTTTATTACGTTAATTGGCAATTAAATTATACGTAGAATCAAAATTCGATGTTACATTATATAGGTTATAATATATAATTATATTTATATATATATATATATATATATAATAATAATAATAATAATAATAATATATATAATACGTAATTATATATTATAATACATTAATGCACTAAAATAAAATGATTAAATTACTGTATGCTTTTAATAACGTTATAAATACAATTTAAGAAATTATCATTTATTTTCCAGTCTTCTGATAATTAGAAAATTCTTATTATATAATAAAATAAAATATTAACACTGCAAGCATGTAACATAATACGATTCTACACAGTATTTCACAGTTAAATAATTGAAAGATACTTTGCTTCGAATGGCCCCCAACACAGTGACAACGACAGAACGGTGCAACTTCTCCTCTTCACCGATCCGAAACAATTGAAAACACGTTCCAGCTAACAATAACGCAGAATACACAGGGTAATAACGAGCGATTATACGCGAGCAATTCTTGTTCCTGTCACGTGGCCTCGTTTTAATTTACGAGCACACGCATCGCCGAGAATACGTTCAGTTGAAACAGTTGGGGAAGTGTTATACTAGCCTGTGGAGAGCATTATGACATCACTGTGAAAAAAAGGCAGTTAAGAGAGACCTTAAGAGCACTACAAAGTTGCTTATGGCTTTTTTAATGAGACTCGCGCTCGCATCCAAGAAGAACGTGTAAAGCACAGTGAAACTGGAATATGCAGTTTTTCCTATGCGCCTGGTACAGCTTTACCGTGGAACGGCGGAATCGATGTTTATGGAAACTGAAATTTCGCTGATTTATAAATAATTTGAAGATATTGCCTTAGGTTTGCAATAATTAAATCACCGTGTTCTGATAATTCTTAATAAACTGTATTCTTCCATTTTCTTGGAACTTTGCAAAATTAGTCAGCGACAAATAGGAGACGCCTTTGTTGCTTCATTGTAATATTATTCTTTGCAAATTGCCACTCTCGAGATTGTTTTCAAAATTGTCGAACTGAAAAATATATTTCAACCCTGTAGGAATCGAATAATGTTAACTGTATATTTTAAGAAACATTTCTAATTAGCACATATTTCGAAGTGGAAATATTTTTTGCACTTAGAGAAATTCGCTTAAATATTTTACGATAATTGTAGACGATTCAATATTTAAATAATTCATTCAACTTTGTTTCTAGATATTATTTCAATCATATAGAACGTGCAAATAATGGATGCTCTGCGAAATTAAAGAAATGTGACTCTAATATAGCAGCGGCATGGATCGATATAATAATTTTTACCTGTTCCCAGTTCTTTTATTTTATATTCTAATTGTTACCAGAAGTATTTTAGTATTTAGTATTAAATATTTGGTATTCGGTATTTAGTATTAAATATTTGGTATTCGGTATTTAGTATTTAGTATTTAGTAATTATTTTAGGATTTTAGTGTTTAGTATTATATATATTTTAGTATTGTAGTATTTAATTTCGGAAATCATAATAATTAAGTACGCTATACAATCGTCCGAACACTCGACAGCTCTTTATTATAATAATGAGTTTCATAAAAGTTGCATTTCCATGTCGATTCATCGGAAACCGAGTTCGCCTACAATTTTTAATCTGCCGTCTGTTATTTGAAACTCCACATGTGGATAATGAATTTGCCAATACACGCTCTGTGTAAACAAAGAGTTCCGAAAATATTGTGTTCACGATAACACAATATTCCGAGTGTGAACAATGGATCTGAACTTTTGCCCATTTCGCGGAAATTGGTACGAAAAACAATTTTACACGAGACTTTGGTAGCAACAACAAATGAAAACCGTGCATCATATTGGACGGTTCAAAGTTACAGTCGATATCTTCATAAATAAACAACAGATAACAACACGTGGATCGACCACGGTATGACCGAACAACATTGTCCAAAGAGAATTGTTTTATCTAAAAAATTGTTTAATCTAAAAAATTGTTTTATCTAAAAAAAACATCAATATTTTTCTACAGCTTCTCCTCCGATTAAATTCATTTCCACGCGATCTTACAATAAAAATTGCGTTTTGCATTATTAGCGTTATTGGTATTTCAACAGCTAATTCGCCAAATCCTTATTTATCTGAATTTTGAGGTTAACGGACTCGAACTGATTGGCTGCTGGGCCGTCCATACGTAGATTACAATAAAAAAGAAGAGACTGGTCGTCGCGAGCAGCTCTCTCGTCCGAATGAAACTGCATACTCGGCAGATTGCGGAATGATTTCATGAAGTCGAATGATCGATTCGACCGAGAGCTCTGAATGTGGCCTCCAGGAATTTTCTTCCACTCGCGCGTCTCGCGTTCGCCGGCGGATGATAATTAAAACTTTGTGCTCGTCGGAGGACGCGAAACGCGAATATTCGAAGAATATTACGAATCGAAAACGAGAAACTCGATTACAATTAAATCGAAAATAATTCGACGAAGCTCCCCGGGATCGGTAATTAAAAGCGAGTTTCGTCACCTACCGTTAAGCGACTTTGGGGGCAAAGCTACAGATTAATTAGCGGTGACTGGACGATTAAAACGATCGGCTCCTCCTTCTGTTGTATTATAGTTACGTTAAACGAATATTCGTTTGCACCATTCCTTCTGTTCTCTTGCAATAATCGTGCATTCTATTGTGAAGTGTGAATTATTGTTAAAATTGTTTGTCGTTGTTATAACCACGCATTACATTGTTGCAACAGTTACTGTCCCAGTTCATGTCCGGAAATTGTTTTTTACATAATTGCGAAACAGCTGTTTTGGAAAATGAATGTCACATTTGGAATTTTCATATTCTGCTTTGTTATGATATCTAACAAAATAAATTTAGGTTATACTATTATATTATACTATATTATTCTATACTATACTATACTGTAACTATATATTATATTATACTATACTGTATACTATATTACACTATTCTATACTGTACTGTATACTCTATTATACTATACTATACTGTACTATATATGATACAGTACAGTACATATAGTATACCATACTATTCTGTACTATACTGTACCGTATATTATATTATACAATACTATACTGTACTGTATGCTATATTAGACTATACTATACTGTACTGTATACTATATTTTACTATATTATACTGTACTGTATACTATATTATACTATACTGTACTATATACTGTATTGTTCTATATTATACTGTACAGTATACTATACTATATAGTACTATATTCTATAATAGAAATTTAGATCTATGCTATCAAATTTCTAATTCTTGGCCACAAAAAATATGTTCCCAAAAAAAACATCATCCATGTTTCTTGTTTCAAATGACGTAATTACAATTACTATTTCAAGGATTCTCATTTGTTTGCAACAAGGAACGATGTCCAAGGCAACGAATAAAGAGACAGCTATACTCGTGCGAAAGCATCGAGCCACGGGAGAGGTTATCCGCGAGGAATACCGGAGACGGTATTAGTTCAACGAAGCAACAAGAACAATTTGTTCGTATGAATAAAAAGAACTGATTAGAGGGAAGGAGTCGAATATCTCGGTGGGACAGCAAAATTCAATTTAACCCGGAGGAAAGATCGTCAGATTTGTTAACGCAAATTGAAACAGAGGGAAAGAAAGTTGGCAAAGCGGCTTCTGCATAAAACATGAACGGATGAATAAAATAAAATTTCCACTTCTCACACGGATCATTTCGACTACAAAGAAATTAGTCCGTCGACGTTCTTTTCCAGTATGTCGGATGCAGAAAATTGTAGTTTGTTGCAACGACGAGCGTTGTACGAATTGTTACAAATAAATATATTTAATACTGAGAACAATTGTCCGAATGAATACTTGTTGATCGAATGTTTTACTCGAATAACAATTATTAATTATTTGTCATAGATTGAAGTTCGTCATAAATTAATTATATATTTATTCGACTGATTATTAATTC
>CM052158.1:8690186-8701242 GCA_028455555.1 Augochlorella aurata | reverse complement strand
CGTTTGTAGTTACCAATGCTGCGGCAACTAATTTCATTCGCATCTCTTTCGGATGCCCGTCGCCCCCTGAATCAGTTCGAAGGCGCTTCGAGTTACTCGAATACATAACATCCATCTAACGGGAAACTTTATACGTTATCGACCGAAAGTTTCGAATTACTACCTGATTTCCAGCGAAATTATATCTGATAACTCTTCTCGAAACTCCCCGATAGTACTCGTAACAGCAATTGCTAGATAGATCTCGGCTTTTGACGCACGGATGCAATTATTTTTGATAGTTTATCGATCTCGGGGAATCCATTTCCATGAAGTTTATTTCGGTAAAAGCGAAGTGCTGTAAATATTTTACTTCTAAATGCTTCCAGTCAGATGACTATATTATTTATGCAATTACACGGAAATATTTATTCTGCAAACGCAATAGTTTCAGAGCTGCATATTATACCCAGTTCTTAAATACTTGAGCTCGAACGTCAACAATATTCAATATTCTGGTTTCATTATATTAAGTTCGAAAAACTGGACAATCGAAGCTTCCACATTTTTCCACTTAAATTATTGGTGTACATAAAGGGTATCGTGTACAGTTGTTGACCTATATACAGTGATTTACCATATTTTTAAAAATTATAAAATATAATTTTAGATATTTGGTAATAATTTAACGATGTTTATATTTATTGTGTTTTATACAAATTCTCAATTTTTATATTATTTCTTAAGCAATTTTTATTATTCGATTTTCACGATAAATAGTTCTTTTCTATCAATTGTATAACACCCTAATTAGGGTACTCGTGCACCTTCGTTAATAGTTGGACGCGTTAGCGCGTACCAAAAGGCAAAAATACGGTGAACCAAAATTCCTATATAAAAATTAAACCAGCCATCGGCTGACCCGTTTTAATAACCCGCGCAATATACTTCTCGGTCGACAGCCGACAAAAAAATGAAAATGTTAATCCGACTGGAACATTTAAATTGCAAAGGCTCGAATCAGAAACCGGGGAAGCGATCTAGGAGAACGAAAAACCGATCTTGGCTGATTACCAATTCAATTTCGATGGCGAATTTATCCTGCAGGGGAGATAACGTTATTTAACTGATTTTAACGGGGCGCACAATACGCTCCTCCGTTAATATCAAAGCGGCAACAGGAAAATAGTGGAAAAAGAAATCTGACGTGCCAGGCTGCAACGAGACCACGGGAAAATCCAAAATTTGAATGTAATCCGGAGTAGGAGTAGGAGGAGGGTGGGCAGCGTTGTCTGATTTCCAATACGAGTTTAACGCAGAATTTATTCACCGAAAGAGATAACGTTGTTTACCGGCGGTTGATAACGCATGTACGAAACGATTCCCGGTTTCCCGCGGATTTTCGCAGCTCACAAAGGATTATAATGACGCGCGCATTGCCGTTCCAGTTTTTATCTTGCTGTTAGCCCGGCGCTTGCTGTTGCCGGACTAGCGCGCTAGATTTTCTGCGCGCTGACGGTCGCGCAATGTGTTATCTTAATGCGCGCGGTTTCGACACGGAGCTCCCGCTATCGACAAGTTTATCGGTGTTTAACCGCAATGTATAGCGTGTGCGAAGTTACCATAAACAACCGGGAATTGTCCGTCCACTTACACAAAGCCTGTTAAAAATTGACGCGGCGCAACGTTAATGGTTAATCGATAAAACCGTGCGTGGAGGTCGACCGGGAAATCGGCCGCAGGAAATATTTTAATCGGCGGTCCCGGAACAGGAAATTTACTCTTTACTCCTTTTCTTCATTAGCTATCTGGATCCTTAAACGAGATTTATTTCAGCTAGGCTGCGCGTTCGGTGTGCACGCGGTTCGTTGACCAGAAATTTATTAAGGTATACGGCGCTCCGTATCGTTGATTTTAGCGACACGGGGCCGCGTTTTCGGACGGGGATTTTTCTCTATTATCCTTTACTTCATTAAACATTTGGAGCCTCGAGTGAGATTTATTTGGGCTGGCAACGGTCCGTATAGTTGACTGATCGAGAATCTATTGATTCGTTTATTAATGCTTTAAGCCAGATGGTTCATTTAGCTAATATCGTTATGCATTCGTTATTAATAGTTTCTACATTATTATCGGACATCGTTTAACGAAGATTATAAATTATTCTTACTGATCTAGCGACGAATCATTAATTTAAATACGACGAGGTCGTATTTCGAACAGAAAATTTACTCTTTTATATTTTTCAATCGCGTAAGATTAATTTCAGCTGTCTATAGCATTTATTACATATGCAGTTCATTTATTAATATATATATATATATAATATACTTAATAAATATTTATTAACATAGAGAACTTTTGTACAGTTATTATTACAACGATATTATTATAATCACGAAAGCCTTGTATGCTTCTTTTTATTAACTGATAATAATAATTTATTCATTGCACGCTGCCTCGACTAGATTGTTTAAATATTGTTAATCGAAGAGTCGAATTTTATATCAATATCAAATAAGAAAGTACCTGACATCCAGATCGAGTGAATAATGTAGGAAACTCGACGCTCGTAACGAGTCCGACACGATGTCACAGCGCGAGGGGTCAATAAAGTAAAGTGACGAGAAATGGAACAATGAAGAGGTACGTATTTTGCCAGATTCAATGCAGATCCGGGCTTCCCGGAAGAAATCCGGAGGTTCCGCCGGGCAAAATTTCCTTCGACGAAAAACGGAGGGGCGGAAGTAGGTCAGCGGGACATTCGGAAAACCAATAATGAATTTAGGCCGGCTTCCTAATCACTCAACGCTCGCGAGGCTCCCCCCCGTTTAACCTGCGAGCTGCTCCGACAGTCGGCGAGATGGGATAAAGTATACTGTAAGCAGGTTCGAGTCTAATTGGACAGTTTCGAGCACTTCATTCGAGTATTTCGGAAAAGGAGAGCGATACTCTCGAAGAGCAAACATGGATCTACGGGAGCCGGATTCGGAACTCTCTGCGATTGCTTCGAGAAATGTAAGCGATACTTCGGAGCGCGAACCGAACCTATTGGTAGATTCGAACTTTTTCTGAGCACCTGAACCGAAAGAAAACAATGAACTGAAGAGGAATCGCGGTGTCCTGGTTTATATCCGGGTCTCTTAAACGCTGGAAGCATCGGCGCGGAAGTGGGTGACACGGGAAACAATGGAGAAATTAGAGGAATTTGAACAATTTCAAGATACTGTTCAAGATCATTTTTATTTTATTAATTAAGGGAGAAATCTTTATGTTGAATATTAACAGTGCGGTTTATTTTTCATTATTAATGCGTTAATCATTGTTTGACGTGACAATTTCCTTTTCACTTTTCGTTGAGGAAAGAGACATAATTTTGTTTAATGTGAGGAAGATAACGATCAAGACAATGGAATTAAGCCAAGGATTAATCAATTAATACCCCAAAAATTAATCAATTAATACCCCAAGAAATTAATCTAATGCCCCAAGAAGCCTAATTACAAAGTGATACAAATTACGCAAAATTCTCAATAATATGAAAATCTCTATTAAAATAATTAATACGAATGAAAACTGAAAAATTATACGCAATAATTTCCTACCTATGATTATAATCCGAATAAAATATTTATTTAAGAAAAAGTCAAGGAACAATTAACTCTGTCCAAGAACAGATGGGGATACTTTCTAGCGAAATACGATCAGCAAAAGGGTGAATCGAACTTGTAAAAAGGGTGAACGGTATTCTGGGAAGGTTGAACTCGAGGTGGAAAACCTGGATATTCAGAACCATGGTCATTCTTACGTTCCGCGAGAGCATCTGTGGATATATAGGCGTTGTTTTGTCGGGGACCACGATGTGATGGATGCTCAGTGGTTGACCCTAATCCGTTGGGGGTCGCTGCTCGCTCCAAGGGGAGGAAGTTGCCCGTGCTCCGGCGGAATAGCCAAATGGCAGTTAATAAAGTTGAAGTAAACGCTTGTGTCTCGCAGCTGCGTTGACAGGGGTCCCGGTGACGTTGAGCGCATTAAACTTTTTCCTCGCCTCGCTCCTACGAGATAACTATGTTTCGCAACACCGAACGTATTCCTTAAATTGCGTCCGGGAGATTGCGTTAGGCTCGTAAGTAGTTTTTAATACTTCCCACTTAATCTTCCGGGCAATCTCCCTGCGGAATTCCCGTCATCGAAACTATCGACGGGGGTCGACAATCTCTTCGAGGAGCATCCGGTTGTGTTTCGAATGAAAATTCCGTCGGATTTTACCGAATTACCGTCCTGCGACAATGTCGAAACGAACGACGAAACTCGGGCGCGTTAAAGTGCATTTAACGTAGACGGAGGAATAGAATTAACAACGACAGGTGGATAACTATGCAACGAAATGACGCGATAACTTGACTGCATAAAATTTCTGTTAATTGCGAGGAAGCCAGATAGAAACCTCGTCGTTCCTTTTAAGAATTTTATCGAGTGCAGAATAATGTATAGATATCCTTAATATCTTTTAATTCTCCTATTATTTCAATTCTCGTCGATTCATTTCTGTCATAAATGCATGAAATCCGGAGGCTAATGGCAACGCGCCGCGGCCGTGAAGAAATTAATCCGATTAAAAATTAACAATTGCAATTCGTTTTTTAATCAGTATCTTATTCGAGCAACGTATTATTTAAGCAGGCCGGTAATAAACACTGAAATTCTGAAATAATATTCTGTGTGATGCTGGTACGGGTTCGTTAATTAAAAAGCACTGGAACCAAATCAAGCAAAATGAGCGAACTCGTAAACAACTGTTCGCTGTAAAGATTTATTTAACTTGTTTAATGAAATTCTTCTCGATGCGACAACATGTCTTAATGGAATTATTTTCCGTTCGAGCCGTCCGCGTAAAGGGATTCCAATTTCTAAAGGGAATTGACAATGCGTATACAAGGATTATAATATGGAGAGAACTGAGAGGTCGATTCCACTCAACGCTGCACTTCTATAATACGGAGAAATCGTATTCTCTTGTTCTCCGTGGAAAGCGCTCGTTGCATAATAAATATCCCGATACTTTGCTCCCGCGTCTCATAGGCAGCTCTGGAATATCGAAAAAGGGCTCAGGCTATTAAGGTGGCCATAAATGCCCTTAGAGGTTCTTCAATGACTCTTGTAACGTTCGATAGCTGACCAAGAAAAACTGTGCAAAATTTCAACCCTGTAACTTGTCCGTGAGGGTACTTACAGGGTAAATTAGATCGCGCACTTTTCCAATGATTTTCCCCCTTTGGCGGCTTGCTACAATTTTGAAGAAAATATGGTTTATTTTGGACATCAAGCCGCATATTGCAGAATTTTTTCAGATTTTTTGGTTGCATAAATGTGGTTATCAAAAATGGAAAACCAAACCAAAGGGGGCGGGGCCAACTGCCTAGAGACGGGACCAAACCCCAAGGAGGCGGACCGAACCGCTTAGGGGACGGGGCCAAAATCTTTTGGCGGGCGGGATTAACCAGTCAGGGAGCAGGGCTAATATGAACGGAAAGGAACCAATCATAAAGGAGGAGGTGTCACCCAAAGGGGCGGGGCAAATTTAAAAGGGCCAGGTGCCAATCTCAAAGGGTTTGGACCAATCAAAAAGAGGGAGGGCTATTATAAAGAGGGAAGAGCCAATGCAAAAGGGAAGGGTCAACCCAAAATGGGTGGGACCAATGCAAATGGGAGGGGCCAACCCAAAATGGGGAAGGGTCAATGCAAAGAGGAGGGGTCAATACAAAAATATGTTGACAGTTACAGGATTGAAATGTTGCACAGATGAGTTTATCTTGATCAGCTTTCGAATGGTATAAGATTAATTGAAAAACCTCTAAGAGCAGTTTTGGCCATCTTAATCGACTAGGCCATTTATAATGAACGTTCAAGTACCCGTCTACCGAACGAATCGATGTAATGAAAGCTCTCACCTACTTTAAAACCCCAAGATCCCATTCGCAACGCGATCCTGAGATAAGAATAAATTCGCTCTTAGAAATTAATCACGAATTTTGTGACTCACCTTCCTCTCATACAAAAGTATTCCAACATCTTTTTTTTTACTTGAATAATTGTTAAATTAGGAAAGCACGTTTCTCTTAAAATCTGCAAATTGAAATTGTAATTAACTGAAGCCTCTAACATTCAACTAAAAAGTTCCCCAAATTATAGCAGAATAATACTACCTGTCCTTATTAATCAAGCGTGGTTTCATATTTCTCACCGGCGGTGTAATTCACGCAACGATGGGGTAATTCGCGCAACGATGGTTCATATATTTAGTGCGCGAACAATTATGCTTGCGTGACTAACGCTCATTTGCATAAACGCATGTAAATTCGAAAATCGTGCCGACCTAAACCCAACCTTACATTGAACAAATTCAGGATCCCCGAAGCAAGTTTCGCTCCTGTGAACGGGCAAATGACCACGGGGTCTCTAGAACGACGACTCTAACCCCACAATTATCATACTTCTTTGTAAGAATATCCAAGGACCTCCGCGCGTTCCGCGAACCATTCGCATTCTTTCGGAAAAAGTTTAAGAATCTTCACGGTTCTCTCAGATCTCCGAGAATTTCTATAACTTCGGAACTAAGAGCCCCAGAACGAATTTCTTACAGTCTCTAAGTATCCATGATGGCATTTAAAAGTACCTAGAGGTTTCCAAAGTCTCGAGGAGAGGACTTCGGAGGCATTAAAGAAACCCAGAGATTCGATTAAACCATCTATCGATCAGCACTCTAATTCTCCCTTGCTATTATACTTCCTCTCCGACGTCATCCGAGTCTTTATTTCAAATGTATTCGAAGAAGAAAATCGTTCGAATGAGATTTCGGTCGAACATGAATTTATTCGTATGGAAATTCGTACGGAAAATAATTCGAATAAAGTGATCTTTCGCGATAATTCATAATTCAATCGATCGTTCGAATTATTCGGACAAAGAATTTTCAGAATTATTCGAATAAAGAATTATTCGAACAACGAATTATTCGAATCAAGAATTATTCGTACAACGAATTATTCGAATCAAGAATTATTCGAACAACGAATTATTCGAATAAAGAATTATTCGAACAACAAATTATTCGAACGCAGAATCATTCAAGTGAACAAACTCAAGTGAACAATTATTCGAATAAATAGATAGAACAATTTAGATAGAAGAATAACGAATTATTCGAATACAATACTCGACTAAAAGGAACATTAATTCGAAACAATCCGAATAGTGCCTGACTCTGTTGCATAGGGTCCACAGTGATCCCATGGTGGTCCCGATGACGCGTAACTAAGCGATTGCGCAACAGCCCGGCATCCTTATCGCGCAGCTATCGGAAAGAAAAACCGAAGAACACACGGGATCAGGGTAGCTGGATAAATAAACGGAGCGTGGAGAAATAGAGAGAGACAGAGAAGAAGAGAAAGAGAGAGAGAGAGAGAGAGAGAGAGAGAGAGAGAGAGGAGAGTCGAAACAGGGAGTAAAAGGAAACACGGTACGTTTTACATTTCCGATACCGGAAGCCAAGGTAGACTGCGTAACGGTCGAATAAATAAAGTTAACTGCACCTTCGACTACCCGTGGCAGTTCCAGGCCATTTCTAGTCGACGGCCGTGCGCCGGTGAATGGTAAACAACGCCTATCGGAATCCTCCCCGTAATCCAGACATTCGGCGTCGGCGAACTCCCACACATTCCATACATTTTTTATAAATTATAAAAATGAAAAAATTTCAAATCTCACGCGGCAGGTTTTCCCGTTGTCTGATCTTTTATGTAATGTTCCTACTCGATATACCGATTTAACCCTTTCGGAGGACCTGGCCGCGGTTATATTGTACATTCGTGGAACGAGAAAGTTTTCCGCGAGAGTGGTTATTATTAAGGCGTTGCGTTATTTGTTAAAGCGTTAGTAAGTAAGCGAAATCCGTCATTGTAAGGGTTCAAAAGGAATTCTGATTTCTTTTTGACTCCCTTTCGGGTCTCCACTCCAGCAACCTCCACGTGGTGAGACTCGGGCAATCGATGTAATTATCCATTTCCAATTCGTTATAAATCGATGGAAATCTCCTTCGTTTTATGACCAATTCGAAATGGATAATTGCATCGAGCTAATGGCTGATGAATTAGTACCGTGCACGCGATCGCGTTTCGGTCCGTAGTATTCGCCGCGTAAATTTGTTTCTCTAAAAAAGATAGTCAGAGGCACGTGCCTCCCAACCTAATTCCGCGGAACACCACCTCTGTGTAAAAAAGATAACATACCGATCTTAGGTCTATATCTCAGGTTTCATCCTCGTGCAGCGTCTTCATCGTCTACCTTGGAGAGCTCACCGCGACATTAGCAACAGAGTATCATATCGGCAAGGGCGCAAGACGTTCCTCTGCGCGAGAGGGGCAATCGACTCGTGGAATTTGCTCTACGTGACGACACGGCACATGGCGATGCACGTTTTAAACTCGTTCGTCAAGGGAGAAACAACGCGGTCGCGGACCGAAACGAAACGTTTAGTCGTAAATTCTCCTATTCCCGCATTATCCGGCTCGTTATCATTTTAATGCTCGGCGCGGGACCGGCCGGAAGTTCGGCAGCGACCAGATATTCCGGCAAGGTGACGAATTCATGAATATAAAGCCGCTATCCCGTTCAATCTTCGGACAGCGACCGACTGCCACAAATCTGCCGAACGACACCGACCAATCATTTTATTATGCAGTGCGCGCGGTCTTAGAGACGACTGTCCGATCGACTAAGAGCTCTTTCACGTGGCAACACTGTCGCCCTTAGTTGAAGCGTCTAGTACCACTTTTCAAGATATTTGAAAAGATTTGCATCGAGTACCTTTTAATCTCCTCGGCACTGTGTCGGAGTCAGCGGTGACTCGTCCTGTCTCGTCGTTTCATCCCTACCACGGCTCCGCAGTGAAGTATTGGCGCGAGTCAGAAGTGAATGCAACACGGTTCTCTCCGATGCGATACTTGAATGGTTAAGCGAATCTATTCTATATATACTTCATAAGGTTCCAATGTAATTCTTTATATTTGTTTTCGTAAAAATGATTTTAGTAATTCGAAGCTTCGTTTTTTAAATAATCGTACACGGTAGGACAATTTAACTGAGTACGATAAAATACAGGTGTTACGGTTCTTTTTTATGACGGTAATTAAATTTAATTAAAATTTTTTATTTTATTCTTTTTTCACAAAATTCGGTCACTGCGATGCTTCACGAGTGAAATTAGGTCACCAGTCGATTGCGAATTTGATACAGTTATGAGGAAAGTATAGACGAAATTTGGAACAGTAAAAAAACGAAAAGAGATTATAAATGTTGATACGTTAATTCAAATCGAATATAAAAATAATTTTTATTTTCCATTAACTATATTATCAAGCGTTTAAAGCGGGAATGGCGGCTTATAGCGCGAATTAGCTGCTTAAACGATCCTAGGGAATAGTTCCTCCTCGAGGAGAAAAAGTTTGGAGACCCGCAACTTTTTTGGGAAATGAAAAAATGGGGTCTTCGACACGTTCAGCACTATAAGCAGTGCACTCAGCCGAAATTTGATTGAAGTTGGCTCTGCAGTTCCGGCGAAAATGGGTCGCGAACTTCGGAACTTCTCTATAAGTTCGGTTATGGGTTCACTTAAAAATTGCGTCGGATGTTACGTGTACAGGAACCAGTAGTCGGCGAAGTAGTCGCGCGTGTAGCCTAGCAAGTATCGCGTTCGTGTAACAGCCTTGGAATAATAATGCGGAATAACGAATAATAAATTCTTGCCTTGATATTTCCAGGAATACTGCTCGAATAATTACTCGCATAAAACTTCGTCTCGATGACACGGATTCCTGACCGTAGCTATCTCGGTTAGTCAGCGGCGTTGTTCTTCGCTGAATCTACATGTATTGTACGCCAATAAGAAGAGGCAAAACTGTGCATCAGCGAATAAAGGCGAGCGAACATGTACCACCCGTAATGGCGAGCACAAACGGGCACGAACAAACGCTGGGTAAACCAGATCCATTGTTTGTCGGCAGATCAAAGAGAAACATTCATTTGTGCCCGTATTACGCGGACGTAACTTAGTGTATATTTGCGGATACAACCGAATGTCTGTTACCCGCAGACGCGTGAAAATAGTTTAATTAGTTGTTAAGGAGCAAATATATTGTCGCTCTGACACTGTTCTAGCTTTCTCTCGTCGCTGATTCTTACTGTCGCGTTGTCAATACTTCGCGGACGACTGTTCTGACATTCTATGCGCGCCATTTTCATTTTAACTTGGACAGCGAATTTTTGTTGAGAGATCCGTGTACCCTTTCATTATTCAGAAATATGGAAGAAATTATTAAGAAATTTAGAAATTAAAATAAAATTAAAAATAGAATATTAAAACTAAAAATTAAAATTAAAAATTAATATTAATATTAAATATTAAAAATTAAAAATTGAAAATTAAAACTAAAAATTAAAATTAAAAATTAATATTAAATATTAAAAATTAGAAATTAGAATTAAAATAAGAAATATATATTAAGAAATTATTAAGAAATGCTGCGACCAAAATTGTTTATTTCACCGAATTTCACATCGCAAGGAAGCCATTTTACATTTCCGCAACGCGCTAACATCATTTACATTTCCAAGGTTGCAGCAAAGTCATTTTACAGTTTCAAAATGCAACAACGTCATATTACAATTTTGCAACGCAGAATGAATTACATAATTACTAATTACATAATTAATATCCTTATTTTTAGTTCCCGAAATGCATTGATAATTATTCGCGGTGATCGTTTTGCAGGTTTCATTTTAATATCATGTATATGCAAGCGTATAATTGTTACGCGTTTGAAACAAACCGCGATTTATATCGTTTCATTCAGAGCCATCTACAAAATAGCTTCCTATAAGCAACAATTGGTATTGTGTGGAAAATATTTTCACATCCGTAGCTCTCATTGAACCGTCAAGTGGCGGATATATGCACTGTTACTACTGGATACGAAATTATCACTATTCGAAGCTTACGATCTACGATCCAGGTTTTAAA
>CM052158.1:8576394-8589109 GCA_028455555.1 Augochlorella aurata | reverse complement strand
AAACAATGCCCAACCGAGGCTAAAGAAATAATTACTGTAACAAATAAGAACCTAAAATCAATTAACTCGTTTCACCATACTAGACCGTGCCCGAAATAAAAGACTGCAAATGTTTATCGAGTCCGTGATAAACCAAAATCCTTTAGTATCATCGGTGATGTACCCTGAGCCTAGCTGCGGTAGCAACATCTATGCTCTCACTATAGATGATTCAAATGTCGGTGAAAGACGATAATAGTGGACCCGTAGAACAAGATACTGGTTCCCTCAGACATATAGGATACACTGCGGTCTCATGGAAAGCTGTAGATTCAGTACCTATGGAAATCAATAGTGGCAATCCAGCCCTGTGGAACGCGATATCAAGGACGTCGTATTCCTGGTACCGATATTGGCGACTACAAATCTGCTACATCGTAATCATCTTTTTACTTGCCGTGGAGCCTTCCTCGTAACATTTCTCTCGTACGAAATACGGAGCGTTTATGAGATCCTACCTGTGTATTTGCTGCTGCTTTCTAATCGTTTTTTGAAACCTTGCGATCGATAAAATAATCATAAATTCAATGGGTAGTTAATAGAGATTTTATTGTAATTTATTTTTAGACGATTCATTGGAAATAAATAATGATGAAGTTACGACAAATGAAATATTGCTTGTATTATTTTGTTCACTGTTCGCGTAGGTGTGTGACATAATTTTGCAGCCGGCGATTTTTCTTAAAAGCGAATAAAAAAGAATGCGTATATAATTAGATATAAATAACTTCTGTAAAAGTAAGCTTTTTGCTAGGTCAATTTAATATTATTAAATCTTATCGAATTTAATATTTTACACAATTCTAATTTAATATTTTAAATTAAAGCTTAGAAATGGCTCACGAAAAATAACAATTTCTTACGTTACTGCATTTTACAGAATTTTTAATTCATTTCTCACGATCCATAAATTAACTCTTTTCATTTACACAATTTGTTTTTCAGCGCCTCATATGTCACCAAAGTATTTTAACATTTTTTAAGGGTACAATAGGCTCTATATTTATTACAAACGCGTATCAAAAGACGTCACACGACATGTCTGGCCAACAAGGTGTCACTACTTACGTACTATACCAACGTAAGTGTAGAAAGCGGCCATATACTTATCCGCTATAGCGTTGACACTCGTTTAGAGCACTGGCCATCGCAAGCCCAAGGCAGTAAAAGCTTACTACGCGAGCTTATGCCAGCTATAGTAAACATCCCACGAGCCTAGCGAACAACTGCCTACACATTCATGAAAACCAGCAACAAACCGTCGTAAATCTCCGGCTTCGCGCGTTGTTCTGTGTTGTGCTCGATATCCTATTAAAACCACCCCTTTTGAAGGGGCTTTAAACATGATTCTATTGTAGCGCTAACATGAGATTACGCCGAAAAACCATTCCAATATTTCGTGTCGCGAATCCAGCCTCCAATGGTTTCTGAGCACCTGTTTTCGATAGTAGAACTGCTGAGCATAAATAGTCCAGTACGAAATACTATACATATATATATATATTACTGTTTCGAATTTTTCTCGGAAAATAAATGACATCTGGACTCTTTATGCAAATATAAAGAATATTTACATTAAATAAAACTTACTTGCGATTAAAAATAAAAACTATTTGCTATTAAATATCTTCTCCTAATATTGCTAGTGCTACATTATTTTCAACTTATTACAACTATTAAAAAAGGTAAAACAGCTTCAGTTAATTTTTGTTTCTTGCAATTCATTTAGACAATTTTTATTGTTCACAACGATCCGATTTTGCGCCAAGGTCTAACGATAACTATGATCTCATGATTGGAAGCTACCAAACTCTCATTAGTAATTATTAATAACTTAGAAGCAATATGACAATGCTAGTGCATACTTCCGAATTTTCTACTTTGTATTATATCACATTACGTTCTTATAAATTAATAACGCTCCGCGGTCGAATCGTCGCAATAATCTCCCGATTCGGAGCTGTGATAAACGAAGTCTAACGGATATCCCCGATGAAAATTCCTCGGAGTGAATCGCGACTGCGTTATCTACTCACCTGCGGCGGAACCGTCAGTCACCGTTAAACCCTATCGCGTGGACAATAAATTTTAGATACATCGACGAAACTCAAAGGGATCTGGGTCGCGCCGAAAGCCGCGTTGACGAGGGAGTCCGCCTTGTCCAATGCACCTCGCCAGGAGAAGTTTAATTAAAAATCCGCGAGCCGGCGAGCTTTATCGCTTATAAACCTCGCGCGGAGTCCTGATACTCCGGACGACATATTTACCAATATCCAACCGGAAAGGTTAATAAGAGGTTAATAAGCGATGCACACGTTGCCGGAAGATTGTACAGCGATGTGTAAATGTTCGGCGAATCCGAGCATTCGCTTTAACCAGCCGTGGAGCAGGTTGCTGCTCGCGCGGACCGCACCTGCGCCCGATTCTTTCTCCCGTAGAACGATCTAACGCTGATTTCATATGCAACGTAACGCGCGTGCCCAATTAATCCTGACTGACGCGTAATCACGAAAGCCCGGCGGATCCAATTACCAGAAGCAGAACTGGAAATAAGGAAAACAGAGCCGTCAGTGCTCTGATTCGCCTTTACGATAGCGCAAATATTTACGGACAGGGATTAGAACGACGAGTAATTAAGTCACGCAAAGGGAATACGAAGAAACTCGGCTGGCTAGGGAGAAATAGAAAGAGGGAGACAGGGTCAGTCGGGGCTGGAAGGCGGGGAGAGAGAAAGTGTTATGTCGTGTCCCACCGGTTCACCCTCTTCGTGTGTTTTAGTAGTTTTTAGCTAATTAGGTATGGTATTGTTACTGTTATTGCTAGTATTGCTGGTGGATTTTATTTGACACGGGGAGGGGGAATTTCATTTGGAACAGAACAGAAATTATATATCTCGATAGACTTAACACATCGAAGAAAGCTCCACCTGTTTTTCAAAAGCTGCGAGCTACCTGCCTGAATTATTGTAAAAATATGACAGTATTTTGCACTATACGATGTAGTGCAAATAATCTCAAGATGGATTAAAATTGCAATTTTGTTATTCTCGATGTTCGTCTTATTTCTAGCTATAGAATCTACCTGGCCCAATTTATGAAACACCCTGTATAATGAGGGCGGATTGCGTATTTTATTAGGATCGACTAAAAGAAAACTAAAGAGAGAGATAGAAATAGAAATAGAAAAATAGAGAGGCGGATATTAACCCAAAATACTCCGCTAACGAGGAATTGAATATTCAACCCTTAGAATTCACCCTTTGCGGTCACATACCTACTCTGAGACAAGAAAGCAATTTATTTACTTCTTTTACCTCTTTTAATTTTAATAAAACTAAAATATATAATTGTAATTATATATAACTAAACTTTAAAAAAGAATTAATAAACTTTGTTTCTCGTGCTTAATCTTCGCATATTATGTATTACTGTCCGTTCAACGAAAATTAATCTCGATCAGTATGATATAAGCTCAATACGACCGCAAAGGGTTAACATAGAGAATTTTTAATCGGCATAAAAATCCACGGTGCAACGACTGCTCCGAAACTGTTGCAGAAGATCAAAGTGCTTCCACGAATCTCCTAAAAAGCCTCGCTGAGAACCTGAGGAGGCATTCCTTGGTCCGTACAATAACTGTAAAATCTAAGCATAACTAAAAAGCCGGTCTCAAGGAGGAGGTAGAATTGGAGCTAATTGCGCGGAACAGGTGTTAGTAGTTGAACATTTCACGAAGAAGGGAATTCGCTTTAGCACGGAAAGAAAAGCATTCCTTTAAGAGGAAATTGCCGGCTGAAGTTGAACGCGCGGAAGGACTAAAAAGAACATTGACGAGTGTTCAAGGCCCCTCGCTGCATTCTCATAATTCTCATCGCAGACTTTTCCGCGACGCTGATAGGCAAATTCGAGGTAAGACCGTTTTGCATAATGACGCCGCGATGGAACGAGGGGAAGGTCAAAGATTAATGTATACATTCGTATAGTGATCGATGGCGTACCGTAGATCGTAGGCCGAGGGATGCGAAGAATTTACGGAAGTGCGTCGAACGAGAAACAGAATTGCAACTCGACGGAACCGGCTAATAAAAATGTTGCCACCGGCGCGTGCTCGCGCAGTGATGCTCCGCGCGAGGGTGCACAATGGACCGGAAACGAAAACGTATAATTTAACGCGAAGAAACGATACACAGGTATGATACACTTTTATTAGCCCTGCGATATTTATTAGTCTGCGATAATGAATAATTATTACGAGTTCAGTGTTTTACAGGATGAAAGTAAATTCTGCCGAAAGTGCGGTTCCCCGGTGCATCAATATTAATTCACGTTGCTGAATTTAATTTATAAAATTGGACCGTGTCTCGACAAGGAAGCAGCGCACAATTATTCAATACGGAACGCTGGACTTTGAAAAATATCAAAACAATTTCACCCTCTGTGAATTCCACCGAGCTTTGATATATTGTACTCGTTAACCCTTTGCACTCGAAGCCATTTTAACTGTAAATCTAAAATCATTTTCCCGGCTCATAGTAGTTTTACGCGACAAAGTGCATTTTATACAGATGAAATTCATTATTATGGCTCGTATCAATTGTTGCATTTTTAACAATTTTTTCAATCTAAACGTTGTTAATGTAAAAATGATTTTGGAACGCGATGGAACAATTTTGTCTCGGGGTGATCGCTCGAATGTAAAGGGTTAATGGGGAATAAGTGTTTATTAAACTACACCTTCGAAGCCGGGAGGTATTACTTGTGGCATTAATTACAGTAATGGAATGTTTATAGACCGTCGCGGAAATATTTTTCCGATTCGTGTCACGAGAGAAAAACAACGTTCAACATCAAAGTGCAAAATGTTTTCATACAGGTTCTGCTCAACCATTCGGAACAGGGCTCTCTTTTGACGCGGGCAAAGCCGTCGTTCGCTGTATCTTGACATATTTTACATTTTTGTTTCGGCATCGCGTTTCCTCTCCCAGACAGCGCCGGTCGAGCTAGGATAATGCGAAATACGTTATAATAAATGAAAAACGAGTGCACGCATTTTTTCGCTGGCCGCTGTGTGACTGCGATGTCATAGAATATCAAAAGGAAAATACGGTTCCCCTTTAATCAACCAACGGCGAGGCTAGGTCTATTCTGGTTGGTTCACCGTTTCCTTTTCAGCTTTTCCCGCAAATCAGAGTACGCTGCAATTTCTACGCAACTTTCCAAACTCTCGGTCGACGCGTCGAGCCAGCGAACAATTTATTGATAAACAAACAGCAATAACGTTAAGTGACATTCCGCGATGACGTGCATTGTTCGTTTGGATTATGTTTTGCCACTCTGCGTAGGTGGATGTTGTGTTTCTAACTCATAAGTGGGTCAGAGCTTTGTACAATCAAACTAATTGGGGGACAGGTGCATTTCCAACCACGAAATATCGTTTACTTCAATGCAAATAACGTATTTACAATTACATTAATTGCTTGCAATCTCTTCTTATAATTCTTTAAATTTTTTCAAAATTTAGAATGTATTAATTTGTTATTTAAAATTATATTTACGTCTTTTATATATTTTAAGATTTTTTATCTGCGCAAAATGTTTGCTGCTTTTGAAAGAATTCGATGTCTTTAAACACTATTATAAAATATATAATTTAATGATATTTAATGAAATATCAAAGTATATATATCAAAGTACCAAAGTATATACATTAAACTATCAAAGTATATATATTAATTTGAGGTTATGACGATATTTATACAGTGATTGACCTGCATAGTGTTGTTATTACTAGTAGTATGTAGTTAAAGTTTTGAGGTCATATGAACTAGTAAATAATATAAAGACAGTTATTAAAAAATATATAAATATTATTCTTACTTCAGTAGAATTTTGTTAAATGCATAGGTTATAAGAATTTTTAGGTTAGCTGCATTGTTCAAGTCAAAAATGCCAAAACGCTTTATACAGGATTCCTAAATCAACATTATAGTTTAGACTAACATGCCTCTATACTATTGTTAACTATAAGTATTACTATGTGCAAGCAGATTATTATTCACTATAGATTTAAGTTATTATTGATAAATAAACCATTTTGTATGTCACAAATGATTATACAGTGTTTTCACGACTGCCCCAAGGGTTAATCACTATCACATGACCTACCAATCATTGCGCAATATCCAGTCAATTTGTAATTAAATAATTGTAATTTTAAATATTCCTTAATAATAATAAATAACTCCCTTTTGCGTTCTATACAAATTCTGAATTTTTACATTATTTTTTAAATATTTTTATTATACGATTTCAACGATAAGTATCTCTTTTCTATCAATCGTGTAACACACGTGCCTAAACGATCAATCACTGTACACGCTACGCGTCGCAAAACAGCTAACCGGATAGAGGACATCAGAATGCCTCTTATCGACTGGCCATCGGAAGCAGCAATATTGCGCCAACAGGGAACTTTCCTACAAGAGGGTAAACTTTCTTGTGTGCTCAAAATGTTTCGGCTTTTATAAAACTGTGCCGTACGTTCCGCGGCATGTCTCCGCGGCATTCCTGGACACTCGAAACAAAAGAGGAAATTGGCGACTGCGGTTCTCCGCGGCATGTTGGATGGTTCTCGGAAGAACAGGAGCAGCGTCGCATCCGATGGTCAACTCCGTGCCGGAGTAACCGAGTTTCAGCGAAAGATTAGTAAAGAAGAAGCACGGATGGTATTACGATCGCGAACGAAACGCGAAAGTTGGGAAGACGGGGTGGGGGGACGGCGGGGGGAAGCGATGTATCGCGTGGAAACTCGAGACTCTCAATGGCGCTGTCATATTGGAAGTTCTCGGGAAACTTGGAATGCATAAAAGATGGAGAGATTCCATGCCCGTGCAAAGTCGCGAATAAATTCCGTAGAGAGGGCGGGTTTATTACGTCACGACACGGCTAATTGAACAATTGTGTCATGTTTAAATGTCTCGGCTGTGACTCCCTGTTGCTTGTCCCCGTAATAGCCGTCCACGTGAATGGCTCGGAGTAATTGATGGCAGAGTGGTTCGTGTAAAAGAACTTTTCAGTTACCTTCATAATTTAATCTGTTTGTGCCTGCCAAGTACTGGTAAATTGTTTTACCCTTTGAGCCCCGGCTAGCTCTTTGTAGCCCGTCGACGACATTTTGTTCTAATCTTTTTAATTTCGGGAACAGAATTTTTAATCAGCGACGCTCCAATTCTCATAGTTTTTAAGATGTTGCTCTAGGGATCGAAAAGGATGTCAGAAAATGAATTTTGATATTAATTTGATTGCTCAGTTTACTTTGATTTGTTCTTTGATATTATTAAATTTATCGAACGAGATACATTAAATTTCTTCTTTAAGAAATGACAGAATAAATATACTAAATTTTTATTAAATTCAGCCGAATATTACAAATTACTCCGCAATAAAGTGGAGATACGTTCAACGATCACAGTAAGTTCTATCCCCGCAACCCAATCTCTGTCACAACGTTAATATTAAAACAATATTTCATCGTACAATTCGACCTACTCGCGTTCTCAAAAGAGCGCGCCAAATTTCCCATAGGATGTAACACGGCGCGGTAATCCGAACACAGAACGACCTAGTAATAGTAACACGGACATGAATATTGACATCTAGCTGGCGCAAATTTTCCAGCGCGGTTCGAACCGATAACGCGAACAGGTAATCGTGAATCGAGACGCGGATACGTTCGAGATTTCTCGCGAGGAGAACTGAACGCGAAGGCTTTGCCGCGGATCAGCGAGCAGTAACATAATGCCCAGGTAATTATCTCTGGAATCAACGTTGACGGGAGAACGCATTCGATAGAATCCCAACGACTACTTTCAGACTTAGGCTGAATCGGGTTATGTCGGGATGGAGGAGCTAAAGGAGATAAAGGCTCGGTCCTAGTCCATTACCCGTAACGATCTTTTTACCTCGGTTACGAGCCCTTATATCCTCGAAACGAAGGCAACGACTGCGAGAAGAAACCCGCGGGAGCGAGATGGGACGCAAGCCAGAAAGAGTGCGGGACGACCACTGTGCAGCTGGTTGCATCTGGTTCGTTTGAATCGAGAAATACTTCGGCGCTTCGAAATTAGACCGAACACCGAAAGAAACGAACTTCAGCGCGCGAAGTGCGTTAACCCTTTGCGGGGAAAATATTCTCGAGAGGGAACGTTCGCCAGATGCTGCATTAGTTAGGTACGAAGGGAACTTTCTCAACATTGAGCAGTGCCGCGTGGAATCGCAACACGTTCCTTGCGATGAACTTTTGCAGCCCGCTGCGTCGAATTTTGTTAACATTTCTGGAATCGACGGCATCGGTGAAATCACGATTTCGTGTAATTATTAAATACTATTTTGCTTAGAATAATATTATTTCCATAATAAACATTTCATTTTAATTAATATTTCAAGCAACGTAATTTCACAAGCGACTGCAAGCAGGGAAATACAATTTCTAAATAAATGTCCTTAATATCCTGCAAGAGTTCTTATTTTACTGAATAATATATATTAAGTAAATATTTATTACTGTATAATCTAGATATAAGAACAATTTATGGAGTTAAATAATATCGATATACTTTGTTCAGATAGTTAAAACGATTACAAAAAGAATATATAGATAAATAAAAGAATATAAGAATATATTCTAATTTTGGTGTTCAATAAATATCCGTAGTTCATTCATTGCGTACAACAATCTAAGATTATCATTTTTTAACAGTTTAGCTGGATGTGTCCTAGTTGCGACATTGTCCGCGCGCAGTACGAAATCAATGTAATTATTTATTGATTATTAGACAAGCAGGAGCTCTCGCAGTTTCATCCGATTACACCGGCGATCCAACAATTAAGATGGATTATTGGATAATTAATTGGATTATCGATAATAATTACTCCGATAATCCAACAACGAAGCGACACTCGAGAGGACACATCCTTGGAGGTAGGTGAACCAGGCCGGCTTCTGAACATCAGCCGCACGAGCCTGATTCCGACGACGGCGTAATTTGTCCTGCTTGTCCACCACCGAAAGCGGTTTGCACCCTACTTATTTCGCAACCGCAAGTGTAGACGGGAACCAGGCTAACTTCACGGTCTACTACGCGGACCTAAACGACGGCGAACGCGGCACGGTTCAAGACGACCAAGCACAACCAAGCACAACCAAGCACAACCAAGCAGGAGCGATGGCTCCTTGTAATTCATTTAGCTAAGGAACTCCCAGGAGAAAAATTTCTTTACAGCCAGGAAGAATAAAGATCTCTCGCCTTCAAACCCCGATCTGACGGGGAGCTAGTGGCTTCGACTATAGAAAGCCAGCTACGAATCGACCCAGAAGAGGATTGCTTAGAACTGGATGGGATAAGGAACGCAAGAATTGGGACACTTCGTTTCCAAGCTGAGTAAATCTGACCTAGTTAGTAAGACGCTCGCCCAATGCGATTCACGCTTATATTGCGGTTTTCTGAGGAGGCAATTGTGTTTATAAGAATGTATTCTGAAATGTTTTAGGGTAGTGGTGTTACTGTGCAGCGGCCAATTGCTGGGACATATTAACCCTTTGAAGCCATTTTAACTGTAAATCTAAACTTACTCTTCTGGCTCATAGTATTCCCATTTTATGCGGAAAAATGCATTTTATGCATATCAAATTGATTCTTCTAACTCATACTAACAGTTTTGCTTCTAACAACTCCTTAAATCTAAATTTTTGTTAGTGTAAACATTATTTTAGAACGTGATAGAACAATTTCAATGGTGTCCCAGGGTAACCACTCGAGTGCAAAGGGTTAAATTCTTTTATTAAACAGTAAAAGTGATAGAATGAAAATATTTTGTTCGAAACGACTTTTTAAGCGACATAATTTGTAATTGCACCTTATTTTTCACACATTCTTAGGATTTTATTATAACTATACAAAATTTACAGTTGAATTAGTCTGTTAATTATTAACGTAATGATATCGTAAGATGGATTTTATTTGGAACGATTTTTCGAAGTAGCTGCAACGTAATTTTTTACCATATTTTCACAAATTCTTACAATTTCACTATAATTATAAGAGATTTACAGTTGACTTAATCTGTCAATTTTTAGCGCAACGACGTCGTCAGATAAATCTGATTCGAGACGATTTTTCGAAGTGGCTGCGACATAATTTTTCACCGCACCCCATTTTCACACATTCGAACAATTTTCGCTGGGAACGCAAGAAATTTACAGTTGACCTAACCTGTCAATTTTTAGCTCGATGCCGCCGTCCGGTGGATTTTGTTTGGAACGATTTTTGAAGCGAATGCGGCGTTAGAAAAACGAACAGAATAAAAAGTGGAAATGGAAAAGGACGAAGACGGAGCGAATTCACGTAACGCATTCAAGTGAGTGATGCCGCACACGGATTGCATCGTTTACCGGCGAAGGAGTTCGCCTCTCCATTCCCGTCGCTCGAAAATAAAGGTAAAAATACACGGAGTTTCTCGCAATCTACGATAATCGTGGTTCTAGGGGTTTTTTCTAAATTTTTGAAACACGCGCGACGGTTCACGGCCGCTACTTCCGGCGAACCGAAATTCCATTTTCTCACCTTTCTTCGATTTCACTCGCAAATTCCTTGCCCCGAAGTAAATATGAAAATCAAGAAATCCCTCTTCCTCGAGATTTAAAATCTTTCGCTCTCTTAATAAAGAATTGAAAGTCGCAACTACATTTTCGATATTTCTCTGGCACACGTTTCATAAATTATCCAATTAGCTGGTCGAAAATAGAAATTTCGTTACGAATTCTGCTCCAATGAATTATACATGATATATAGCGCATAATTATTGCGGTCTTAATTATTGTTCATTTAACTGACCATTAACGAAAGATTATACATTGAATTGACAACAGAATTTATTGTTTTTAACATATAACCTGAACGTTAAAGTACTTTTAAACGTGCTCTTGATCTTTCATTTAATAATTGACAAATTAATTTAATTCCTCGTGTATTTTATTTATTTACAGCTTACTTTAATCGCATTAACTATAGACTCATCAGCGACCACGTATTTTACAGAATTAACGTGGGAAAGAGGTTAATACGAATAAATGTTGCAGAAGGGATTTTATCACACAAATAAAGCTCGATAAAAATCAATTCCTCGTAAAGCTTTAATAATCTCCAAATAATACGAAAATATGTTCACGTTCTTCACCCTCTGACTTCGATGGTCAACGTCGATTCAATTCTGCAATAGCTGCACATTTGCATCGGAACGCCGCTTTCAGAAACGACGCAAAGTATTGATTGCATTCCAGCGTTCTCAAAACACCGTCCCAAGACCGAACTAGGAAGAACCGAGTGATTCGCGTTACCCGTTTTAATCAGTACCGTGCTACAAGCATCGATTACAGACACTCGAAATTAATTAAAGCGGCCGCCTCCCCCTACAAAGCAGAACGAAATCTACAACAGCCAGGAATTACTCCATCTTGCCGCGTATTTACCTTCGCCGGGCACAACAGCGAGATTGTTATCAAAACCGGGCTGAATCACACCGAGACTAGCAATTTTCGTAGCCTGCAACCTGTTAAACGTCTGCCGGGTACCCGATGTTCATAATTATACCTCGATTCCCATCTGTTGGCGCAATTAGCGATTCTTACGTCGCGCCGTGGCCGTGCATTAAAGTACGAACGGTAGCCGGGGCTCCTCAAGATCGCCGTAGATTACGAACAGATTACGACAAACGACTCGCAATCTCGATTTCATGCGGCTATAGAGTCGCGCAATCATCGCAGGATCTAGGAAGATGGAGCGAGACCCGGTTCCACCCCTTATCGCGGACGATAGCGAGCGTGATTCTGTACAATTACCAGCCACGGAGAAAGATAGTAACGTCATGAGAATGGCCGGCTCCCTGTTAAGCTGGCCAGTCATCTTTCTCCATTAACCTCGTGGATCGCGATCGAGCGATCGGAGCTCTGGGCCACCGGTAAAAATTTCCATATTGCCCCTAAGCCGGCATTATTGGCGGAAATTTAATTAACCGGTCAACCATGGACCCCGCACAAGTAAATCCTCGTTACATCGACACGCTCCGCTCGCGCATTGTACCTGCGTTTTCACACTGTTACCGATTTTCCGAAATTTTAATCATCTGAACTGCTTTTTAAAATCTGCGACCCTTAATTTTTACCATTCGCCCCTTGCTTTATTCCGCGTCGAAGATGTTTTTAGTTAACCGTTGAAAGTAGCATTGACAAAGTTTGATTAAAGTTGACTAACGTATGTCCATAGTTGTGATTCAAACATTTGTTAATGAGTATTATATGTTTGCCGGTGAATAATCGGCCAACGTGTAATTAAATTCGCGATATTAATATTTGTCGTTCAATTTACAGGAATTGGAATCAAACAGAAATTAGTTCGGCATAATAAGGGTTTCATCAAAATTCATTCGAAATAGAATCGACTGGCATTCGATGTCATTAAATATTTAATTATATTGCAGTTTGGGCGGGCATAAATGCTGTGCCATAAACGCGAGAGGCTGTGTTTGGCAAAAACTAACGTAATTAATGATTGGCGATTATAACTCGATAGTTATAATTACTAATTTAGACTAATTTATAATGACCGACGAATCAGGATCGT
>CM052158.1:8541960-8571142 GCA_028455555.1 Augochlorella aurata | reverse complement strand
CAACGATTCCATCCCAGTCATCTATACTTGGTCACGATCCAAATCTTCGGAACTATTTCCGAAGTATTCATTCACCCAGTGACTCCAAAATACATTAATATTCTTCCAGGAACCGTTTCGTCGCCGATGAAACACATACGCCCTAGCAGATCCCCAAAAGTGTAGAATAATCGCCGGTAATAACTAACGCGTTAAGATCCACTCCATACATCAGGAAACCGGGACAAGCTCTGCACCATCGTGGCGCATTGTGTACCACGTTGTACGGTCCCGAGGAAAAAATAAATTCCGCCCAGCAGAAAATTCAGGAACGCCGCTCTCTCGGGCTAAGCTAGGACGGATGAACGACTATTACCTTGTTCTCCAGCTCGCACGAAGACAATCCCATGAATCGTCAGCAGGACGACGGTGAGCCCGAGGACGGTGCACCGTATATAGCGGCACATCTCCGAAAACGAGAAGGGCCAGTCCCTACGTGCTGTCTGGATGGCCCCTCATACCCTCTTCCAGCGAATGTCCTTCTGCCGATCGACCACCGCTCGTAGAAAAAGTAACCGGTCGGCACCGTGTGCGGCTAGCTGCGATCTGTCGGCGTCTATTCCGTCGCAAACACCGCTCGAACCGATAACCGTGGCAACCCGGATCCCTCCGCCGCAGCGACATTAACCGATTTCACGGTGGAGTGGCTCAAGACCCGCCTCAATTTGCAAACGTGGAAAGGGACCGTGGATCCTCGCTCGGTTTCACGCAGTTGCGGTCCTGGGTGGAAGTCGTCGGGCCCGGCGAGCTGAACATCATCATCATCAGCGTGCACGCATCGATCATCTTTCCCCGTGGGAATCGCTCGTCGTCGAAGTTCGCTCGAGAACCATTTAATTCTGTCCCAAAAGGTGGTGCACGCCTCTGCGACACGGAGTTGGAACGCGTTCGACGCTTTATCCGCGCCGAGTGAGCTATTCGATCTCGCCTCTTTCCATTCGCCAGTTCCCCGCGCGGGACAACCTTGCTATCTAGCAGTCTGCTCGCGCGAGATCGGGTCCCGCCAGCGTTCGACGGCCCGTCAAAGCCGCGGGATTGATTCCGCGCGTAAACCGGGCATGGACGCGGGCACCCTAGCGCACCGGTCGGGACGATTTTCAATCCGGAGGATCAAAGGTCCCCTCCAGCGGACCGGGAGAGCAATCAGAGGGTGCCGCCACCTGTTTACCGAAAATCTGCCGGCGGGAAATGGGGGATCGTTTTTCATGGGGCGACCGATCCTCAAAGACGATCCTCGGCGCCAGCTTTAACGAGCCACGGGCCTCGCACTCGCGACCCACGGCAGGGGACACAGGGAATTCGTGGCACGTCACGAATGCCGCGGGAAACGGACGGGATCACTGACAAACTGTACCAAAACGAGCCGGATAACTTGTTGACTGCCGCGTCGCACCACGTATTCCTGGGTTCGCACAACACAACTGTTTCTGCGTAACGAGATCAGTCGGAACGTGCCCGTCCTCCGAAAGAGAGGCGCGACCCTCTCGAGGATCCACCTCGATCGAGGATCGACCCGCGATACGGAGAACCTAGCTCGCGAACAGCTACAACAACCAACACTTCAGACACCTTTTATTTCGTTTTATTTACCGAACACTGGCTGTCTCGATTCGTTAGAGCTTTTTTCGGGATCGACACTCGACGATCATCGGGGGAGAGCTGGCTCCTCGTCTCTCGTCACCCGGGGAACGTCATCGCGGGAGACGCGCCGCGACGAAGAACGGAGCGGAAACGCGGCGCTGGGAACAGGGGAGAGAGAGGTAGAGGTAGAGGTAGAGAGAGAGAGATAGAGAGAGAAAGAGAGAAAGAAAGAGAGAGAGAGAGAAAAAGATAGAGAGAGAAAAAGAGATGATAGATAGGATTGCGATCGGGGCGAGAGAGCGCGAGATGAAGCGGTTGCACGCGCGATAACGGCGAAAGCTCGCGCGGACGAGTGCAAGCGCAATGCCACGAGCGTAAACTCGCCGGGAGCTTCCTGGAAACGCGGAGCCGAGCAGAGACGGCGGTAGCCGCGCGAACCCGAATGAACGGATCATGAGACTCAGCTGCCGTTAGGCGCCTCTATCCAGCCACCACCATCGGCGGAACGCCTGTCCGGTTGCGCCGTGGCACACTGATACCGCCGTCAACCCCGTTCCCAGTCGCTATCCTTCCGAAGGACACGTGATCCCTCTTCCACCTTACCCCTTTTCCACTTTATTTGTTGGACGCGTTTTCTGCGGAATACCAAAAGTTCCCACAATATCAGTCATTTAACAGTGCCAGGGATGGTTGTAATGACTTGTTTAAATACGCTTTGTTTATTTAAATTTTGTATGATTTTTACGTAATTATGTAAAGCGGTTTTCTTTTTTCTTGTTTGTTTTTATTGCAAAATTTTATACAGTTTTTAGTTTTAGATTTTAAACAGTTTATAATGTTTACTGCTTACTAAAAATGCCAAGATTGGATTTATTTAAACTTTTTACGACTTCTGTCATAGTATATATTCCGATTTGGTGGTTCTATTAAATCTTTAGTATTAACCCTTTACCCTATATCGTGTCAGACTCGTTACGAAGATTAAAATATGTACCAATTAAAATTACAAACTTGACTAATATATGTATTAAAATATTAAAATATGTACGACTAACTACGTACATTATTCGCATATCTCAAATCGAGGTTAAATTCGAGCCATCTGCCATTAACATTTAAACATTGAAGTAAAAATTCCCATATAGTAAATATAAATTTTCCATCTAACCTAGAAATATATTAGTAACAAACGAAGGCTAATCAACGTAGCTATGAAATAAATCATAGAGCAGAAGGTTAATAATAATTTCAAACCAAACAGTTCATAAACAGGTTCATAATATATGCAAATAACCGAATAACTACATTTGGAAGACAATACAGTTTCGCGTGGCATTGTAAATCCATTATATTCGTTTCTGGAACAACGTCAGACAGCCGAGGGCTCCGGAAATGAAATTTGACATTCGGCTAACAATATGGAAACGAATCAGCGCCTAAAGTATCGATTAGCGGGCGAACAAATCAAATCGCGCATTTTCATTAACTTTTCCAATAATATCGGACGAGCGAAGTTTCGTTTTCGCGTTGAAACCGCGGCGACAATCAAATCCGCACCGCCACGGTCATAAATCAAAATGGAGCCGAACGAGCGTTAGCGTTGGCCCTGGGTGTAACAGAACGCGGCCGTCTAGCGTTACAAGCCTGATCCGCACTTGTATTAAACTGAACCGAACAAACCGTACGCGCGATCGTCACGCTCCATCAGCTGCTATTGCCAGGAGCAATGAGCCGAGCACGTGATCGTGGATGCGGCCCGAACACCGTAAAATAACGTCACCACTGACGGTCCTCTGATTTAATTCAATACCCCCTAACTAATTCGCTCCACAATCCAGATAATTAGCCTCGTTTCGTCCTAACGTTATACGTGCTGTTCCCTGTGCCAAAGTTGCAAACCGCCGAGCTCCGAGCGGAGCTTTACTAGCAAGATTTTCCTGTCTTTCTGTATTCACTGTCGAATTTCGAATATTTCGATTCGCCTTTTATTCCTTTTTCTTTTTATCAAGAAACACACCTGTTACTGAAATGAAAACCTATGCCATGTCGTCGGGTGACAATAGACAGAATTACAAATTACATTGTAATATAATTGAACTGATTTTAATTAAACGACGATTTGAATCACGAATTATGTGATTTAAATATTCCCCCGCCCCTTGGCGGATAGGTTCCGCACCCTTTTGTTAGGTTCTCTCCTTTAAGGTTCGGAGCAGTTTTCGGGTAGTTTTAGAGTAATTTTGAGATTTTTTTAGGTTAATTTCAGGATAGGTTTGTGACACTTTTGGGGTTGTTTTGGGGCAGTTTTGGGGTAGTTCTAGGCCAGTTTTAAGGTAGTTTTGGGGCAGTCTTAGAGTAGCTTTAGGGTACTTATTGGGGTAGTTTTGTAGTAGTTTTAGGACAGTTGTAGAGGGTACTTTTAGGTAAGTTTTTGGGACAGTTCTGTGGTACATTTAGGGTTGTTTTTTTTGTTCTTTATGTTGAAGTAGTTATAGGATACTTTTAGAGCAGATCTGGGGCAGTTTTTGGGTAATTTTAAGGGCAATAAAAGGAAACGATTAGTTTTATAACTAATTCGAAATCATTAGACTATAAATATTTTTATCTTAAGAGACGAAGTCAAAGAGTTGAAAAATGTATCATGGTAATAGATTTTAACGCCAAAAAATGAATTGAAAAATTAATAAAGTCTTCCGATCAATTTCAACTTTTGCACAGGCTATTTTCTCATCTAGTAGCATAATTCTGGGGGGAGAGGGTGTCCCGAAAAAATGCAACGGTCAATAAATAAGGTCCATGCTATAGTGCATTCGCGACAATATTTCGGGTTCGGTTAAGTAGATCATTATGAGCACGACCCCCGATAAATCCGTTCGCGGGGGTCTCAACAACTAGGGGGCCGTAAATACCATAAATAAATGATTGCACAGAGTTTCGCCAATAAAGTGGAGTGTTCGAACGGCGGCCCGGGAGATTCGGTTCTCTTCACCGTGAACAGTGTCTCGTAAATTTGGCATAAAATTTATGCGACAAAATTGTAGGTTGATATAGGGTGCGCGATACGCGGAGATACCGGGACGTTATGATGCATGGACACGGCGCAGAATTAATGCAATAAAATATCAACGACGCGCATCCCCGGAAACTACGGGGGCGTCTAGTGACACCGTTACAATTCCTGCAGGCGTGAACGTGTCAGACCCCGTGCGAACCGTGTTTCCTTCGTTTTTGTTCCCCTCCTTTCTCATCGGTTTGATCAAGCCGATGAATTTCCGATAAACGTCGCGCACCGTTTGCCGAGCCCGGACAAAGCTCATGGGATAAACAAAAGCTCTAAGCTTTCTGCGTTTATTTCCACGGGAACGGATCGCTTTAACAAACGTTGTTTCCACAGATTTTAAGCAGACTTATTTTCACAATTTGCCAAACAGCCGGTAATCCTTCATTCGAGATCACGCGGAAGGCACTCTCGGATATAGGACTTCGCGCGACGAATAAATCGCGGATGAGTCTTGGATAAATCTTGGATAAATCACGACGCGTGCTTTAATAAACCGTCAATAGATCTTTGGTAGAAATTTTCATCATTGTGAATATTTGATATCAATTAAAATTGCAGTAGATTTTTCATGGAAATTTTAATTATAGTAGAATTTTAATCGAAATTTAAATTATGGTAGATTTTTAATTGAAATATAAATTATATTAGATTTTTCATAGAAATTAAAATTATAGTTGACTTTTATCGAAATTTAAATTATGGTAGATTTTTTATTGAAATATAAATTATATTGGATTTTTCGTTGAAATTTAAATTATAATAGACTTTTAATTGAAGTATAAATTATATTAGATTTTTCTTCGAAATTTAAATTATAATAGATTTTTAACTGAAATTTAAATTATAGTAGATTTTTAATAAAAATTGTTATTACGGTTGAATTTAAATAGGGGTAAATTTAACTATATTAATTATATAAATTTAATTCTATAGATTTTGAATAAAAATTTGATTTATATCCTACACACACTTTATATCGCCAATTGGATAGTATACGAATATCTGTCAAATACACTCTTTTGTTTAAATTTCGCAGAACTGTACAGAATAAAGCTATAGAATTCGCGATTTTACTTTCTGTCTCTTTGAAGTCTGACCTCTTCTCCCGAGGAATTTCTCTGTTGTTACGCAGTAACAGTTGGGTTTGACCGGCTTTAACTCTAATTGCAAAATCAATTTCCCATTGAAATGCCGATATTTCCTTTGAGTTACCGATACCTTTGGTAAAGCAGAAACGCTTTTTCGGCTCGGCGCGAGTTTCGCGAGTTCATTTTCAGAGGTAAGTAAAATCGTGAAAAATAAAACGCTATAATCGCCTGGGCGAGAATTGAAACAGAAAACACGTTGCAAAAAATGTGAACTATTTAGCTTTTATCTAGAGAATAGACTGCAACATTTGAAGCACGCCGTACCATTAACCCTTTAAACTTGGAATCGGCGTTCTAAATATTTCGTAAAGATTAACAAGAAAATACTAAAATTACATTTCTAATTCTAATTTTAGAGAATTTTAAATTCAGAGTTTTAGAAGATTTGTAATTATTTAACTAATACGTAATTAATATAATTATCAGGACGGATCGGTAATAAATCTAGCCTACGATTTCGCATAGAAAAATCGGTCAAATTTATTCGGATAGATAATACAGAAATAAATATATACACGAATGTTTCGTGATTTCTTATTTCACACTAATTCCCATAAATTCAGCGCGAAATTAAAGTACGCTATATGCGAGCCTCCTTCTAATCGCGGCATATTTCCGAGCTAATGCCGCAGGTTTTCGGCAGCGTTCTCGCGTGCTCATTCGTATTTACGCGACCATAATCCAAAGTCGCTAAAAATGTCGCGTAGCCCGGTATCACGGCGGCGAGGGTTTTGCATAACGGCGTAACGCGTTTTCGAAATTTATGAATGAGCCCGATTACGATTCGTGTTTAGCACGGCGACGCTGTGTTACCGGTGTCGCGTTATTTATAAGCAGAAAAAAGAATGAGCGGTGCACGCGCGCCGGATGCAATTTGGTCGCGTTAAATTCAGCACCGGGCACTTCCTGCAGTTCGCCGGGCTGATATTCGGCCTAAAGCATTTCGTGTTTACACAGTGTGCCCGTAAACGCGGCCAGAGAATCGCGAAAGCGTCGAAACCATCGAAACCGTCCAATATTATACGGCTGTTCCACGATTGTCCGCGCGAAATTTCATCAATATGTTCCCGCCGTAGAAATAGAGGGAAAAAGTATTATATAAACAGCGGCGCGGGCGCGGCGGTTCGGAACTTTATTAAAAAGTCGGAACGAAAACTCCAGAAACTCGTCGAACCGAAACAAATACGCGCGATCGATCGATACAAAGAATGAGAGTATTTTCGCATGGCTAAAGCAAAGTCGGGGGCAACTAATAATAGGTGCTGATGAAAAAGCTTAATCATTTCAGACTCTTTAAAATCGATTATTGCGCCGCCCACGGCGGAATAATAATGCGAGCACTTCTGCCAAGTACGTACCGTTTGCAAGATATTACTGTGATTTATTACTCGAAGCATTTTCCATCGGTGGAATTCATTTTTTTTCTGCGAACATAAATTAACAGCGTCGATATCCCAGTTGCCGCGATTCATTTTGAGCGCAGGTTCTTAATATTGTTATTTTATTATCTTTCACCGTTATATAAATTCGTAAATAATGATACGAATATACAGTTAGTTTATTCCTTGAAAAAAGACATCGTCGACTTTAAAAATTCATTATAAATCGTAAATTCACTGAACAATAAAATAAATTTTAATGTCAAAGACAGAATACAATTAAGAATTATAATTAATACTAACATTAAATGGGAATATGAAACGTGATTCACGCGTCTTCATTTTTACTGTTAATTATCTAATAACGACTCGAACGTGTTAGATTATTAATAACAACTCTCTTAATTAAGCAGCGTATCTGCGGAAAAAAATAAAAATAGTCTAGATCGCAGAAAACTAAAAGAAAATTAAATCTTGTTTTAATAAATGCATTTAATAGATGCATAAAATATTATATATAATAATTATTATACAGAAAGTCAAAAAATCACACGCATCATTTTTTTTAATAACAACACCATACCGCTGTTTGCCAAGCGAATAATTATGACCTTCCGCGCATGGAAAACAATGGAAAATGTTTATAACATGCTGCGGAATATCTTTCTCTCGCTCGCATTTGCAAACTCTACCGATAAAGTGTAGTCGACAGAATCCTAGGCCATTGTACACGGATTACACATCGGCGAACTGTATTTACTAGTATCAGAACGCTGTTACACGGTAAGCTACCGGGAACCTCTAAAAACCGGGAACAGCATCAAGCATGTCCTTTAATTAAATATTAGCGAACACCGGCCCGGTATTTAATTGGATATTGAAATTAGCATGCGTCGATTTATTATGAACGCATTTCGGGTAACAATGCACGGCCCTCCGCAGCTCATAAATTCTAATTTGAAACGTACAACATTTAACCCGCGCTACGTTATTTAGTTCGTCTACTTAACCGGCATTATGGTATTATCTGCCATCCAATTAAAGGGCGCATTCGTAGAATTTATTGCCTCGTTTGTTTCTCAACAAAAAGCCGTGTCTAAGGAATAAATCTACCTCCACGGTTTATAACCAACCCCCACGTCCCGCCGCTATTCTGGATATTACGGGGGAAACTTGTTTCTATCCCCATACATATTTAATAGCCTATTTCTTTCCTCGAGATGTCCCTTCTATTGATTCTTTCTCTTTCTGCCGAACAATTGTTCTTCAACTCTGAGTCAGTCTAACCTAAATCTGTACAGTATATTAAATATACCATAATAAGTTAAACATCTTTTACAATTTTTCTAATTTTTCTCTATTATTCCAAGCTATTCTGAATTCAAATTTTATTATAAATTTACTTACAAAAAGAAGAAATGATTAAAATGTTATTCAATTTAAATTCATCGTTCAATTTTTAACTGGCATTACCCCCAATTTTTTAACCAATTTTAATGAATTTTAGTCAACCTAGTCAACCTAACCTACATTCCTAAATCTATACAGTGTATCAAATATACCATAATAATTAAAAGGTTTTGCAGAGCTTCTAATATAAATTAAATTATTGTAAATTTTAAATACTTGCGTAATTTATGCAACTTGGAACTAGTTGATACGAACAATTTCTTGAATTGTTTATATTAAATACGCGTCCAGTTAGGTAACAACGAACTTATGATGTTTAAAAGAAAAATAAGTTTTTTCTAATAGAATTTGCTTATAAGGTTATGTTTCATTCTTGTGAAAAATAAAAAATGTGTGCACTAATTTCAAGATACAGAAAGTTCACGGACGCTTGTATGTTTTCTCAGTAATTTTACTGTTTCGTGTTCGATTTATAATTTAAATTCATAAAATCCGCAATCCAGTGATAACAGACGGAATCATGGGCTCGCCGGTTCCAACGAGATACCCGGTATATACTCATCGGTGTGCCACAAATATTAACACCGTCACAGATTAGGATCCGAAATTAGCTCGTAAACGCATGTTAGTGTTCCAAACGCGGCAAGGACTCCGCTGTCACAACTCGGAACTCGGCCTCAGCATTTTAGTCTCTCTCGATCCGTTCTAGATAATTCAGTCAATTCGTCGTCCCGCATTCCGCGCATTGGGGAACAACCCGGAATAATTTAAAATCCATTATATCACTGCAAATTTTGTCTACATTATGCAAAAACCACTGTTCCAATCACCATTTTAATCATATACAGCATCCGCAATTAACATACGAGAATACACGGGCCGAAATGACTTTTCGATACCCCGAAGTAATTTGATTTTCAATTAAAATTACGATCGTTTGTTTCATACGCGATTGATGGACTCTTTTATTCATTTTTACAGTTTACCTTTCCGAACAATTGCCATTGTTCTATGCACTGTGCAGAAAACTAATGGGGGTAGGCAATAATGTCAAATAATACAAAATGTATCGATTAAATTGACAAATAAAATTATAAACGATCCTTGATTGATATTTTTGTCAAAAGACTCCGTCATTCTACGTCGTTACATTATATAATTTAAATTAAATAGTGTTAATTATCTCGGTGAAATTTTAAAACAAAATATTTTGTTACAATTGTGACAGTTTCCGCGTAATTGTTGTTCAGAGTCAACGCACTTTGCAGAAATTGAAGCGCCCTTAGAATTTCCAAAGCTCACATTTTTTCGGCCGAAGTCTACCCCCCTTTTATCCTGCCCACGGGAATTATTGCGCATCTCGACACACCTGTGTGCTATCGGCCGGATGAAACGTATAAAGCTATCAAACGGTCAGTTATATTTTTGTATACCTCTGTCTCTCGCTTTTATTTCGCGAGATTCCGTATACAAATCCGAATCGGACCTTGACAAGTGATAACTTTTAACTATGGGATCACGTATGCATAACGCGGCCGGTTCCTACGCGCCCGTCTATTCTGCCGCTCGAAACCGATATCTCCAGGGAACGGGCGTGGAAATTAACATGCGGATTGGCAGCCGATTTTACGAATCTCGGCCCTGCTGGTGTACGACCGTTTCGCGCGGCCCAAGAACAGTTTAAACCTGGACGTGTTCGCGTACATAAAAACCGGGGTCCCCGCCGTTTAGCCGTGTTCTCGCTGATGAAAATTTTTACCGCGGCGTTGCGGTCGTGCAACATTCGACGGGTCAGTTTTATCGAGGAAAATAAACAAAGTGTCAGATGAAAGCGATAGCCTTGATCCGCGGATAACTTTTTGCACTTGTTTTTTGTTCAAAGGATCGTGTCGACCCCCTTGCACGCGGATCACGTGTTCGACGTGTTCGCGAAGCTTTGAAATCTGCCACACCGTTGTTGATTACCGACACAATAGCTCCGCTCGTTTATAACGTAATCACGCTTCCCACAGGAAGCCTCATTCGGAGATATAGTTAATTAGCTGTAATTTTAACGATCGGTTGATGCTTGACACTCGAAACTTGACACGTGTAACGGCGTACAACGGGTAAGTTGAAAATATTCTTAATTTCTTAATATTTATTTAATCACTTTGTGATCAATTGTTTACCTTTTAATTGGTAAAAAAGCAAGACCAGCGTTCGATTATATGAAATATAACAAATATGGAAATATTTCAGAATAACTCTATTTGTGGATTTTGGTTTTATTTTTATTCGACTCTCTTGCAAACGACTTGCCAAATAAGGGCAATAAAAACAGAAGCATCGATTTTTAAACAGAAAGTTGTAATTACATTTTTATTCGTCAGCAGAAAGTCGTAATTACATTTTTATTCGTCAGCAGGACGTCATAATTACATTTTTGTTCGTTAGCGGAATGTCGTAATTACATTTTTATAGCTGTTCATTTTTCATGTTCAACTACATTAAATTAGAATAAATAAGATTGTTGCTTTTCCAGAGTTTTATTTCAATATATCTAATCTTCAAAATTACGTTGAAACGTTCTGAAATTGTTTTACCTCGCGACTATGAATAAGAATGATAAGTCACTTTAACGAATAACCATATAAATATTCATATAAATTATTGAAATATATATTCAATTCGGAATATGTTTTTTATAAACGTTTAATTTTCATAGAAAGTTCGTCCGCGCTCGTAGCTCTATCTATACATAGTCATCGAGAAAAGTTTCTTGGAAAATGCCGTGTTCCGGCCTTCCCCTTCCAAATGAAAACTCTGTTTTCAATTTTGAGCATCAATGAAAATTCCCGGGGTAACGAATAGAAGTGCTAACAAGGGTGAAATGAGATAGTTTCTTCGTTCTGTTCGCAAAATACTTTCAAGGAATACATTCAAGAAAACCATTCAAGGAACCCATTCAAGAAACGCATTTAAGGAATAGTCGGATCTTTGGAATTCGACGATGCAAAAGATTGGCTAGCAGACAAATGGAAACGGCTGCGCAACTAATTTTCACTTCGTAGAACAAGTAGCTACACTCCAATATACAGACGTGCGTTCGTACCTTGAAGGTAATTAAGCTGATAAATCAGTGACTGTAAGGAAAAACGCTGCAAGTCACAATTAAGTTTACACATAAGTATCATTTTCGTTGAACGAACAGTTATACATAATATTTAAGATTATGCAGTAGAAACAAAATTGATTAGTTCCTTTTTAATGTTTATATATATATATGTCTTAATTTCGTGTAAAAATAAAACAAAATAAATAAGTAGCTTTGGTGGCTGAGAGTAGACAAAGGGTTAATGTATTAATTGAATTGTAGCACATAGGATTTTACTAATTTTAACAAAATTATGCAACTCGAAACACTATTAATAGGATGCATTAGTTATCAGAACTTTAACACTAGATTTACATCTTTTACATTAGTTTATAAAAATATCAATTATATTCTGACGTTCAACCAGTCTTATTGTAATATTTGACGCAAGTAACACATATATCGAATAAATAACTGATAAATAAAAATGATTTTATTTTTCTTAGAATCAGAAAAGTCCTAATTATTGCAACTGAGAAGGTACGCAAGCTGTTAAAAATACTTTGATTTTTCGAAACCTTTGTGGTTGCTAATACAACAGCGAAAGTGTCCCGAAATGCTCAATTTTCTGGAACAAATATTTTTAACAATCACCGCGGGCATAACGAAACATCGAAATACCAGCGGCGCGTATCAGGTTCCCTTTGAATCGATTACAGTGGGCTTCAGAACGGAATTCTATAGGATTGGAATTCGCTTTGGTTTGCCGGAATATTAAACCATTTTAATTTAATACGGAGCAGATTGCGTCCGAGCCTCCATATAACATAGTTTTTTCCCAGAGAGCCGGGAACTCGACTTTCTGCATTAATAAGCAACTATCGTTGGGAGAGGAGGCGAGAGCGGAGCGCGTACCAGCCGCCTAGATATATATCAATACACGGGGGAGTCGGACTTCGAAATTAGCTTGCGGATCGGTGGCTACGGTTTTAAATGTACCAAGAGCCGGGCCGGAGTCGGCTGTCACGATACGCTTTCGACAGGCACAGCTGCACACTCCGAACAAAACATGTATTCTCCATTCACCTGTCGAATATGCAGTAGGGCTTTTAACAATTCATCAATGCCGACAGTGGCGGGCTCTACTTGTAACCCTTACCTCGACGTTTTACGATCTTCCTGTCAGCCCGGGCCGTCGTCTATGACGCGTACGTCGATCATCCCGCGATTCGCGTTACCCTTATCACCGTCGTTCGAACTTCGTCTTACCCTCGGAGACGGGGGAATTGACTTCCGCGCGTTGCGCGGTGTATTTCGCAAATTTTATTCGAACGACGAATCGTTGATACGTCGTACGGATTTATTCGCGAGCAACGAATAGCGGCTTCGAATACAAATTTATTCGATAAAATGATTAGAAGATTATCCGAATAAAAATTTATTCGACAAGATTATTAGAAATGTTAGTTAAATAAAATTATATTGGAATAATGTTGACATTGTACGCGTAATTGTTAGACATTGTTTTTCATCCCTTAGGTTGCGTGAAATATCGGGTTCTTTGGCGAGTGCTCTATATGTTAATTAATTTGACATAATTCTCGAAGAAATATGCACTATATTACAAAATTAATCTGTTAAAATAACAACGAATTTAACCAAAGAATTTAACCAGAAGCTATTGAAATTGGTAATAACAGCAGCACACTGTGAATTCTAAATGACACAAAAGGGTTCCGCCATACTCGTTCGTGGATTTTTTCGAATCGCGGATACGAAATATATCGACAAAGGGTTCGCTGGAAATATTTTAGTTAATTCTGCCGGCCCCGACGTGCATCGACCATTCGAATCTGTCGCCGATGCAAGGAAATCCTTCCGGCGGGTCTCATCGCACGTTCGCCGTCGTTTAACGATAAATATTTCGGCCGGGGAGGCAGCTTTATGTGCCTGTTGACGAAGTTGCAGCATCCGCGGTCGCGATACCTCCGAACCGCATGGAACAATATCCTTAAGTGGCTCTGGAAACAGCTCGGGTGCGCCCGGCGTATCCTGCGCGGACAAAGAAACAAAGATACACGACTGCTAACTGCGGCGACACAAAGCGAGAGAGACGCGTTATCAGCGCAGCAAGCCGCTGGGTATATAATTCAAAGCCGTCCTCGGCGGAACGTTATAAAAGGGGTGCGCGGAGAGGATCGCGGAAAAAGAACGGCGTCGTAGACGTTGAATTTTGCCAAGTTTTACGGGTCCCGATACACCCTGTTGCTCCGAAAAATATTGTGTTTCCATTGTGAGCGGCGACTCTCGCCGAGCGTCGGCTTCGCGGGAAAAGAGGCCGGATGCGACGACGGCGATTACGACGACGGCGATATCGGCAACGTCGGTAACATCGGCAACGTCGGTAACGACGGCAACGACTTCGACGTATCGGTTCAGAGAGTATTCGTCCGCCGAACGACAGATCCTGGATCAACACGCGGTACAGGGGCTTTTCGATTAATCCTCGTATCCAATAGTTTCAATTAAAAATCCGATAACACGGGACGAACAGAATTTCAACGATAGTGCAGAGAATGGGTTAACGTGTAGTCGCGTGGAATTGTGAAGTATCCATTTTTGCGTACAACCTTTTTGACGAGACGTTTAGGGGCGTTGACACTTTCTAGATAAAGGGTGAAATTTATTGTTCGCCGACAACACCGGGAAAACTCCAGCAATCTCGACGCATCGGAAATCCCATTTACAGACGTATGACGAGGATACGGAACAAGTTGGACGAAACGCATGGTAACGTGGCCGAACAACTGGGCGGCATTAACCCTTTCAGGACCGAAGTATTCTCTCCTTTTATTTCAGATCTTGTTGCACTATTCGTGAACTATTCTGAACTGGATTTGTAATTTTGTATTTCAGCCGATTTTTTGGCAGATAGAAATAAGTTATTTTTCATGAATTTTTATATACGCGCGGCGTGATTTGTCCAACGAATGAGCCTTTCCTGTATTAGGATACATATCCCAATTATCGTACTCCCAGATTAAAAGCGTATAAAAAAAGGAGAGAGTTATGAAAAATGTAATACCCCTCCATGAAACTTGTATGTTATATGTATAGTAAATATAATTAAAAAATGGATCATCAATTTATATATAACAATTTTCTTTTTCTATACGTTTTTGATACGGGGGCACAGCAATTGGGCCCTCCACTCTATGTGGAAAAGTAACGTTTCTTGTACTTATATTATATTATATTACATTACATTATATCATTGTATGATTACATTATGGTCAACTTGTACCATCATACGATCACATTACTGTACTCTTATAATATTAGTATACATTTATATCATCCTACTTATATTACATAGCATTATTGTCTATTTATTGCTGCACTTACACTACGTTTTTCGCAGATATTCAAACACTTGGACAAACTCAACTATTCAATTATCGGAACACTGGAGTTTCCCCGATTGTTCCGAGCAGTCGTAGTTCAACTGTAATCATAAATTCCATGGGAAAATTGGTACGTTGGGGAGCTCGACACGCGGAATTCATTGCCGAAAATTAGTCGGAATGTCGATCAACGAAAGTTTCGACTAGGAGGCGCGACACCGGGCCGAATGCCTAAATCGGTCTCGGATGACAAATGTAAGTCAAGAGCAGATTTCCGTGACCGCCGGTTCCTCGCTCGTAAAAACATCGGAGGCCGCGGGGGCCGGACTCCACCCGGCGTGGTAGTACTGATATCGCGTGATTAATTAAGTGCACGACGATAAGTCCGACCGTGGCGGCGCGGCGGTCGGAAAGTACTTCATTGTGATGACAGAATGGATCTGCCGGTAGCAGACACCTGTAATTCAAGATGGTGAACGAGAGCAAGCAGAGGCATTCAATCACCTCTCGACAGGTCGACGAGGCCGCGCCGCAGCCGCGCCCGGCGAATTTCCAATAGACATTTAATTATCCCAAACAACGGATGGCGTTGCCTTTAAATCTCGCAAGCGTGAAGCAACCTTGCTCAACTCGAACAGCTACTACCCGCCGCTCTGGTTTCGCGCTGACGTCGGAAAGGAAAAGCTGCCGTCTTATCCGTGCGCGTTGTCGCTCGCGACGTTTCCTTGTTTTGCTATACACGGAAGGATCTAATCGATCGAACTGTTCCGTGTTCCTAATCCGCAACAACGGATTATAGTTAGTCTTTTCACGTATGATGGAACGGAGCGTCTTAGTGAAATAAATAATAAAATTCGAAAGAATTCGTTCTAGTAAGATTTTATTCGAATAAGTATTTATTCGTCTAGGAGTTAATATGGAAAATAATAATTGATTTTAATAAAATTGATAGAATATGAAGTATTTTTTCTTAATCTATTCATTTTTCTTAAATTACGTTTTCGAATGTTTCAAATGAGTAGATAGAATAATTTATGACGAATAATCAATTAGTGATAGAAAAGTGTTATAATAATAATTGTGAATTCATTGTTAATTTATATCTAGAGGTTGACATTTGCTTCTTTCGATTTTATCTGATGTTCCCTTCCCGAGCATCAGCATCGCGAACTAGTATCATTAAACTAACAGCATTTCGCGCATCATGTTCCTTTTTTAAAGATGGGTTTTGGAACGATCTCGGTAATCGCGAGTATAATGGAGGTAAAAATCGAGCTGAAAGTCAAATTTCACGGCATCTCGAGGGAGGACGAGCGCATTGGACGTTCTATCTAGCCAACATCCGTTTGCATCTAAATAGCAAAGCATAGAGAGGAGATGAATCCTCGGTATAGCTGACTAAAGATAAATCAGTCGTTAGCCACCGCCTGACCAACATGACAAACTTTAAATCTCTCGACCTAAAAGCGCTATTAAAAATGACTACATCACTTTCCAAAATAGTTTAACTATATTCAAAAACTTGTTAAAAAATTCATTCATCAAATTCGAGAAAGATGTAAAATGGAAACGCAGGTCGAAGGAAATGATCAAATCGCCTCGACGATTGATTTCATATAGGTTCGATCGCATACCTGTCTCAATTACTGATAAAACGTGTTCTAATAATTCGTGCTATTACTTCGAACATATGCAAATATCTGTGCAAAAGGTCGGCTCGCTGGACGCAATTCATTTCTTTCAATTAATTCCGAGATACCAGACTGAAAGCCCACGTTTGCACTTGAATACTCACTCCTTAGCGTCCGCAGGAAGTACCCGAGGCTTTTCGTTTATATCTGTATGCGGCCACTTTGGCCGAAGGACTGCTCGACAGGTTCAATCAACCCGCATAGCTGATGCGCTGCACCACGATTTTAGCACGCTACCAATTTGACGGTGAGATTACAGGCCCTAGGCATGGCCGCGGCGCTTTCTAAAGCTCCACTGTCTCTGCATGGCCAATGTCCGAGCAGATGTTGTTGGCTCACCGGCCTCAAAAGCCAACCGACCTTGCGATATGAAGCTACCACTGTGACTACAATGGTCCAACATCGTCGCTGAGCGAGCATCCAAGGGGCAGCTAACTTCCCTTTTTCTGCCTGTGGCCTTCGCGATGTCTCCAGGGAGTTCTAACCCGTCCGGCACAGAAACACTTGGCAAATCCTGTCTAGGATTGGCTAGACGTCGCGTTCGGATCTGACATCGAGTTTGCTATTGCTACTTTTCGAATATATATTTCGCGTAACCCAAATCAACCCCTTATGGTTTCTTTTAGAAATGCGTTGATCAGTTCTTCTTCGAACTGAATAATTTCCTTGGTGAAACGAGTTTTGTTTCCTGATCGTCTTCATTTAGTTTCATTCCCAGATCTTGATGACAGAAGATTCAAATTTTCTTTCGATTTGGAAGAAATGATTGGCAGTTATATTTATTAAATTATGGACGAAATGTTCGTCACAAGGGGTTAATTAACACTTTCAATTTAGTGTCCACGATAAATGAGAGATGGAACTATCTGTCCAGATTTAAAAAATAGTGTTTTATTGTTAGATTTAAAAATTAACTATTGTTATTATACATTTTAACAATTGAATAATGGGATTTTTGGGATTGGTAATTTGCGTTGAAGAACAGTATTTGCAAGAGAGTTGGTTGAAGAGTAACTCGTTGGTTATTCTAACTAATTTATAACACTTTATAAATTTGTATTGTTTAAAGTAATTTAATAATAGAGAAGCGACAATTCTATTTTGAAACAGAACCAGGCTGATCATGTTCCATTAAACTCATACGGAAACTTCGATGAAGTGTGAATTTCAGTTTTCCTTAGCACATTCGCAGAGTGCTTCGAGAGTAATATTGCGTCATTCTTGAACTAATGTAACCAAGACGACTTGCAAACGTTGGCTGAACTCTAATAAGCCAGTTAAACTTCTTTCTGTCGTATTTAAAAGTTCCAATAGAACGTTCTTTATACACATATAAAAAGGAATTAGCCAAGTTTCCACAGCTGAGAAAGAATGATAAGTTAAGAAGAGAAGAAAGAAGTAATACCGCGCAGGAATACGCGATATGGAAAACTTTCTCTAGACTGCAAAACTTTTGATTGTTCCTTATAGACTGAAACTTTTATGCATTCTGTAATTTCGGTTTATCGATACCGTAATACGATGCGTTTAATGTCTCCGAAAATTGAAACGTTCAGTTCTATGAACTGCGATGCGTTTCACTTTACCGTTTACAGTCGAGGCTGTATAGTAATTTACGGGTACCATGATGTGGAACAGCAAGTTAAATCTTAATATAAATATAAATTTATTCGAATAATATAACTATTTTGCTTAATTGTAAATTAATTTAACTGTAAATTAATGTAACTATAAAGTAACCTAACTATAAAGTAACTTAACTATAAAGTAACTTAACTAGAAAGTAACTTAACGCATAAAGTAACTTAACTATAAAGTAACTTAACTATAAAGTAACTTAACTATAAAGTAACTTAACTATAAAGTAACTTAACTAAAAAGTAACTTAACTAAAAAGTAACTTAACTATAAAGTAACTTAACTTTAAAGTAACTTAACTATAAAGTAACCTAACTATAAAGTAACTTAATTATAAAGTAACTCAGTCATAAAATAACTTAGCCATAAAATAACTTGAACACCCTTGCCTGTTCCACCCCCTTCTCCTTCCAGCTATCACGAACCACGGTTGATTTCGAATTGAGAAATTCAGCAAACAAATCTTTCAATTTGTCGTCCATACAACGATCGCCACAGATTCCGCAGTTGTTAACGTAACGGAAGCGTGATTCGGGTTCTATTTGCGGAAACAACATTCCTATGCACCGACCAAATAGAAATGCACCCTCGCCGTTTGATACGAGCACCCTTGGCGACCATGCACAACGTGCCCGCGAAACATGCCATTTTTCTCTGTTTTAAAGTAGCGTTATGAAAGCAGCCGATGTTTCGCTTCCGCGACGGGCGTCCCGCTGTAACCAGAGGGGTGCGCGAATATTTTCCTTTTCATCTTCGTTGACGAGCTGACAGGAAAAGAAGAGAGCAGAGGGAATCTCGGGCTAACGAGGAAAATCGGGGCCACGAAATTCAGGCAAATACAAATAGAGAGAAGCGGAAATGTCGGAGGAAGCTGGCACGCTTCGAATGCTTCGGTGTCTGGTTTGACCTGTCTCCCAACGTATCCGGAGTAACCCGTAAGAATGAAGTGCCGCTGCTCCCTGTCCGGAAACAAATGCAGAATCCGCAAACTGCGCGCTACCCAAAATGATGAATGAAATGTTGCCATAGCGGCGGTATAGATCGGGGAGGACCGACCACGCGCGTCAACGTCGCTAAATGTGGCTTGTAACTTCCAGCAAACATTCGGAAATATCGCCGAAAGATTACGTTCGCGAATGGAAATATCTCTAAATATTACCGATGCATCATTATTAAAAATATGTCTGAATAAAAAATTAAATTAAAAATAGCGTGAAAATAAAGAAGTCAAAAATATTTGAAAGTATACATATGTTCCTAACATATGTTCCTCTAATAATTGACAAGAGAAACTTTAAATATGGTTCTTTCAAGATCTCATTTTTATTAACTATCTATTTCCTTTTGTTTCTTTTTATTTTTATGAACTATGATCTACTTCCTTCTTTGTCTTGGTTTAGATTAAACGTTGTATATGCTAAAAGCGTGTGCCCTTATTCCGCACCCTTATTATGTGTCTGTTATTAGAGGATCTATAGATTTTGAAGAATGTGAGTGACATCTTTGTGCATAAAATACGGAATTGAATAGATACACTGTTACCTTGTCAGAAACTTCTGTACCATTTATAGGTATTTCAGAAATTGAAGCATAAATGGGGTATATGAATAGAACTGACATCCATTGCATTATCACAGAGGGGTATTACAGGAAACTATACACCATATGATGTTTCATGACACATACACGGACTTACTGTATCTTATGGGCTCTTCTGTCTTAATTTAGTGAAGCTCTAGAGCTCCCTTATTATTTCGTGTCGCATTGAACGTTACCGATAGTTCTCGAAAAATAGGCGCGTTAGCAAGAAGCGAATATCTTGTATATTTCATTTCTAATACAAATGCTGAATATTATTTGGAAGTAATGAATGTATATATCGCGAACATTGAAATGATGAAATTAGTATTTGTGAATTTATTTTTATTGATTTTATTTTTTCAGTTGAGCAATTAGTTCTACTAATTATATAATTAGTGATAGTGCATAGATAGTAAATTTTTCTTGCAGACGAATATTACAATAAACGTTATTTTTATAACCTTTACAATTTTATAAACTTTGAAGATTGTAATATTGTAATTATCATCCGCGGATAATACCAGAGAGCAGTTTCAGCGTTTTGCCACGATTTCCTGCGATATTTGATATTAAAATACGAAACGCAAACTTGTTTATAACTAATTAATTAGTTCTCGAATACGAAGAACCCTCTTCTAAGTTTACCAATTACAAAAATGCAAAGAAATTCAAAATCACGTGACAAAATCACTGAATCTCAGTCACTAACTGAGAGAAAAGTGACTCGACCTCAAGAAGTTGCTTCGAATCGATTTTAAAATGCATTTGCGTAGAAATTTTCGAATGCTTGAGGACTTAAATTAAAGCTAGTCGAATGCACTTTAGTATGGATAGGTTGCGATTCGAAAATAATTAGAATAGTATATCGTAAAACAAGTCTTAACAACTAACTGCACCATAAAACAAGTGCTCTGGTAGAACTATTTAAAAAAATTATATGCTTTCTCATTAAAATTTATCACTGTCTTGTTATAAATACATTTATAACAATTCCTATTTTATCCACAACTAGTAAATCAGATTTTGACGCAAAGCCGATGGTGGTACATTAGACAACTCTGTTACCAATAGTCGATAAAGCAGAGACCCTTTTACCTCTGGCACTACAGTCGCGTAGTTCCAGAGATCTATAGATCTTCGGTTGGTTTCTACTGTTCTATTCCATCTAGTCTGCGCCAGTATAGCTGGTAATGGTAGATGGTGCTCGGCAAGGTTATTCCCATACTCCCGCACAGAATGGAACAGCTGGTGTGACGAGTTTTGGGGGTGGTATCCGCACTGTCAGATGCTCCGCCTATAAATCAACCGAGCTCATGGGTGAGACAGTCGGACGCCATGTTAACATGCATAAACAAACCTTGCGCTCCCTAACTGATAAACGGCGAAAGCACCGCGCAACAAGCGACTGCAAGCCCGTAAAGAATCGCGCACCTGTTTATCACCCCTTTAACCATCAAACACGGCACAGACGAGCGCGACGCGGCATATCGAAATTATGGGGGAGGAACGAACTATCTTGAGAGAGAAAGAAAAATATCCGAGAAATCCTACGATATAAATTGCATCCAGGATTGAAGTTTCACGAAGAAAAATTGAACAGGCAGCCGGGAATAATTAATAAATGTCAATCAGTTGCGTGGATTCGAAGGTGTCGGTGGAGAGGTACCAGCTAAAATGATTTTATGCCTGTCTTATGAACAATCTAATGTTACCCGACCGATGGACAAAGATCATAGGACGGCTAATGGTTGAAGAGCCGCTCGTTTCGAAGACCCCGAGACTAATCAGCGCGAGCATTAATCTTCCCCGTGGATCCTCGACCCAATTTTCGTGAGGTCAAGTCGCAATGGAGACGTTGATTGGATTTCACGTCAGGATAGGAGTAAACACATTTCCTATCACTTCGTCGCTTCTCTCCTTTTCTTTTCCTTTAATCGCGTCACGAAATTCTAATACACGTGCCGCCGATTATAGTAATCACGCTCAAAAGTTGAATCCGAACGAAGTGGAAAGTCTACGACCACGTTTAAAGAAGACATTCAATTTTTTATTAAAACTATCTTCCTATTGTTCCAAACCGGTCTTATTTTTTAAGAGAATAATGCTCAAACTAATTCACTTTTAATCAGAGTTAAATTTAATCTCCGTGGTCAAGATCGATTGAGATATTAATAGAATTAAAAATCGAGCTAATAAACTTATAACAAATTTTTTTATTCATTCATTTCGCTTTTCGTCGATGTTTCTGCTCGGCCAAGATCGAGCTCGGAATCGAGCCGAACCGATCCCATCGTCCATATGGACAAGTCTCTAACAAACAGACTGTCGATGTTGCTTACGTACGCTACTTCTCAGCAGCATCTTCAGTAGAAATTGAGTCGGAGCGATGTAAATTGAAGTTCCGCGTAGACTTCGCGCGGCAAAATGTGCGTCGAGTTATCGAGTTCCGCGTGGCACTTGAATCGCGGGACCACCAGGCGTTCTTAATGCGGTTCGTACGAAAAATATTGCTGGGTAATTGTAAACCGCAGGCTACCGGTGGCGTGGACCGTTTATCATCATCTGTATAGGTCGTTGAGTGAGGTTCGGGGGTTCACCGTGCTAAGAGTTAAAACCTCAGCATGACTGGTGGCCTCGGTAGCCGATAGACGTGTCATTTACGCGTCTACGAATCAATAGCCGCTTCACTTTACACCCACCTTACATCATTACTCATTTTATAGGGACGTTATACAGTGCATCCTCTTTACCTACACGCGCGGTGCTCCCCGCGTCCTCGTTATTCTTCGCAGACGGTTCTTCTGCCTCGGTCTACACGGTTCGTAAATGGCGCTCGTTCTACGCTGCGAAAATTAACAGACATTTTCCGAGACCTGATACAGGCTTGCAATTGATGATAATTCTTTATTTCTTCGTTTCGCGAGTTTAATCTAAACTCGTTCGCTTTATTCATCTCGTTCCAGTGTATTTAATTTTTTTTAAATTATCCTGTTCCAGGTTTTTAATTCTTTATTGATACTAGCATTACCAAACCAATCAAAATGATTGGCTTCTGATTTTTTCTTTCAGAATTACCGATGTTAGAAAAATGTTTCCATGAGAGATTTTTAGGTAAACTTCTTTATTTGAGGTTATGTTATAATGGAAATCATTGGCAGCTTAAATAAATCTAGTTCTGCCGTTGTTATGAAACAATACACATCAGTCTGACTAATATATATAACATTATATATTATTATGTATAATATTACTATCGGCTTTAACATTTTCTTCAGCTGCGACCTTTATCCTATCATACATATTTACTACTTTATACATTTCCTATCACTCTGGGCCATATCCCTTCATACCTCCATCCATTTACCACCAGGAAGATTAGAGGAACAATTACATTAACGAGATAGGAACGATTAAATTACGGATTTTCCGAGTCTATTCTACAGAAAATCGTTCCGGAACATTACAATGTTCCGCGTAATTCTCGAAATCCGGTATCTTCAGTATCCCCGTCGCAAAATGCAGAAAACTCGTCGAATGGCCGGCGCATTAACACGTTCCGCCAAGCAATCAAGCCAAGGGACGGCCGGAAGGAGAGCGACGAGAAAAATTCTTGAAAAATGAATCGCAATCTGCCAGGCTTTTACCGAGAACCAGATGCAGAACAATTAATAAAGTGTATCGGGGAGTGTCTAGCGTAGGAGATGCGGGGCCCCGGCTAATATTCGAATTCTGCCGTGACACGGGCCAACTAATCATTATAACGATCGACGGTGTGCATGCACGTACACGTAGGTGGGCGCGTGTGCGTGCAACGCGGACCCCGGGTTCCCTTCGAAGAGGAGCATCGAATGGTTTTGCACGCTTACCACTCGATTTTCGGATCCGCCACCCTCCGGCGATGCCCTGCCCGACCGGCCGAGTGCTCTCCTCCTACTCTATCAAGATTTATGGTACGTGTCAAATCGAACGGATAACCCTTGAGTTCTTAGTTAAGTCCCGGCTGGCCCTATTCAAATTTCGGAGCCCAAGATTTCCGCGACTCGACCCGCCGATCCTCTCCCGCAAAAACAATAGCCGGACACCGTAGTCACTATCGCTGTTCTTCCTAGTTTTCTACGACCGCGGCGCGAGTGCGAATTCTTCGCTTTCTAGAATCTTTTTGACAAGTTGCGAGAATGCGCTGATGTTATTGGAACGGGTGGTTTTAGTTCTGTGGAAGCTAGTTCGTGGAAAATCGTTCTCGGACGATGTCGTTCGGTGGAGGAACTTACACTCCGGAACAAAAAGGTAGATTAGTTAACGTAATCTTTGTTTATTTAACAGTACAATCAAGGTTTTGTTTTTGTATAAATTTACAAAATATTGTTATAAACTACGATGTCATGCTCTGATTATTTCTATACGTAATTTTTATTTTAATGTGCTCTATCATTTTAACGCGCTACATTTCATTGTATTGTTTATATTTTATGTCTTGATATAGTTACATATTTTATATTACAAGTTGAAAGGGACGATAGGTGTGTTGACAAAAGTATTATAAAATGAAGGAAAGTCCCTAAGTGCAAAGAACAATAAGTTGTGATAGAAATAGTTTTGTAGTATTGGCCCAAAGGATCGATACTTCGATGATCCAAGATGAATTATCTGTCCATCTACCTCACTATATTTCCATAAAGATCCTTTCTGTTTCGAAGAACACCGTTGAGTTGTAAATCTTGAATTACAATGTTAAATACATAAAAATTACATTAATTTGAAAGTAGACGATCACGTAGCTGTAAAAATGCAGACACTTCCATCACCATCAATTGCAACAATCCAAGTTCTATTACGACAGAATTTAATGAATATTCCCAACAGGATACGATCTACTAATTCGCGCTCCGAAATCGTGATCCACGAATCGAATCCAGCTAAAACGAACAGATTAGAACCATTCTTTCCACGGTCCATATTTCACGGGACGCGGCGTGCTCTCCCTTTCACCGGCGCAGCCTTCCAACGAACTGCCCTGAAAACATGTAAATTGCTCGAGAAATCGACGAACCAGATAGACACACCGTGACCATCCGCCGGCTTGAAACAATGTCCAATTTCGGGCAAGGCTGTGTCGCCGCTGAGACGAAAGGATTCCACCAGTCGTCGACGGAACAGCGAGAAGAAGGGAGAAGTTCGAAGCGAGAACGGTTCCGGTTTCTTCGATGTCCCGTGAACACCAGAGAAATGTCGTTAACGCTTAAATGTTAATAAATGTGGCGGGAGCGAGAGAGGGTAGACCGGATCCCACGTAGACGGACAGGTAGAGGCTCACCTGAGAGACTGCGAGCGCAGAAGGCAAGAAGTCGAGCGGCGAACCTGCCGGCGAACCTGGCGGCGAACCTGGCGGCTGCTTTTGAGCCCCGGTTTGTCATGGTTCGCATGATAGATGAAGGAAGCGGCAGCAGCTCTACACGCGTCTACAACCTATATAGACGGTGTTAAGTTTTCACCGCGGGGACACCTTGCTCGCAAATAGAATCTCGGGCGACGTGCGCTGGACACGCAGCCTTTGAAACCAAAATGCGAAATTCGATACTTCTGCAATTTACGTAATTTTTATAGGGGTTGGGGAACCATTGTTACCGCTGGAAGGGTGCTTTCTTCAGCAGGAATCGATAGAGTGCGGGGTTCGCGCGTTTATGGCAGAAATGGGCAGGTGAAACGCGAGACTTCCATGTCTGATGCATTTCTTAGTTAGCCAAATGGATTTTTAAAAAATTTAAAAACATTCATATGACATTCTCAAGCATGTCTACTGTTAAGATAATATAATAATATAATAATAACTGATGCGAACCGCATGTATTTTTTATTAGTTCTTACAATTCGTGAAATATATTTTCTGAAATAAATTATAGAAACAGACTGCTTCGTTTTTTGGTATATTTTTGGAAGTGTAGTTTAACAATCATCTTATTAATAACGGGTTTGCTGTTCATAAACATCCTGCACCGATTGCAGGTATTGTAAAAATCTATCTTCCTGATATTATAAAAACGTTTCACTTTTTACACGAACTTCTTTCTTAAAGCGTTAGTTACAACAAAAATCGCGAAGTTCAAGTAAATCGAATTTTCTTTCCGTTGTAAAACAACATACATTAGCCGCGTTTACGCAGTTCCAGCGTGAAATATCCGTCTAGTATGCGCGGGTATCATGCGCCAAGCGTATGATCGCACCGAAATCAGGGTTCTTGCGGAACCGCAGGAGCGTCTTCAATCAGGTAGTTAAGTTCAGATTTTTCTTCCCCCGCTTCGGCACCCTCGGACTATCGAGACCGCAGCGCGAGCCGCAGAATTCGCCACGATCTTTTTGCGTCGGCCGAGTTTTTCGTTTTTTCTCTCTCGCGAACGCGGCCCGCGTTATGTCTTTTGCAGTCCGACTTTCTACATTACATGAAATCCCGGGCGTTTCATCACCGGGGTCCGGCTGCACCGCCGGATTTCACCTCGAAAATGAGTTTCTCGTTATTTACGTTTTTGCGCGGCGCCGGGCCGCGATTACGCGACACTAAACGTCGAACGCAGACCGTTTTCTCTCGACCGACATTTGCTTTTCGTCGATTCAACGCTTTCCCTTCTTTTCCGCGTAATTGGCAACTCTGAGCCGGTTAGAAATCTGCCGAAGGGTTCGCGGAACGCTTCTCGATTATTCGTAGATCGTGATTTCGTTGGGATTTATTGTTCTCCAACTGTGCAAAGCGTTTCACGAAATTAGGCACATTGTTTTAGAAAAATTTGACTTTACAAAATTCTTTACTGTTGAAAGGATTTAATGGAGTGTTAATTAAAAAGTATCATTTCTTAGTTAATTAAAGAAATATCATCCTTTAATATTAATAAATATTATTATTTATTAAATCGAGAACGAAAACCCTTTCGCACTGGTTGAAAATTTGCAAAATTGTCGCGACTTGTTTGCATGACATCAAATTTATTATATATTTACCATAAGAAATTTTTTGATTAAACAAATATTTTATACAATACAATGAACATCCTTACGCCATGTTAAAAAAATTACAGCACTTTTGCGACTCGACCGCGCAGCAATATATTTATTACATCATTACCATAACGAATCTTTCTGTCAATTAAAAAAACCTTGTTCCCACTTAAAAATTCATAAAATTGAGATTGAATATGCACTGTGATAGTAGAAGACATGCAACATTTTTGTGGCACGCTTTCACAGCACGCTGTATTACTAAGCAGTGCGAGGGAGGCCAATGGGGCGCATCTTCCCAGGGGTGGCCACCCTCCCATCATTTTGCTGTGTCGAATCGTTGATTAATCTGTCCTCGGCTGTGTGTATAATCATGCCGACGCAACGTCGCGATCAACGAGCACGAGCAGGAGACTTCGTTCAGAAAAGAAATCGCCGGACGGGATTCCCGTGGCCAAAGATGTCTGAATGTGGCGAAGGTAAAAAGATTCCCCGATATTTTACGGTGGTAGTCATATTTTTATCTCGTGGCGCAACCACTGCGACAACCGCGCCAGGGTTGGACCAAGGGAAGTCAAGGGTTACTACCCTGGCCCGTGCAATGTTTGGCCACCCCCGACAACCGTCGCGACCATAAATCTTACGATCGTCAAGGGACGACTCATTCATGCCACTTTGCTTTCCGACCGATATCCGAGCCGCAGGAAACTCGAGGATTCCGGCGACTTTCGGCTCGGTCAAAGTGGAGGAGTGTCTTCGACCTGTCTTTACGTTTTTTTCTTTCTCTGGCTTGCGCGAGTGCCAAGGGCACGTTTCGTTTTCTACCGTATTCTAAGTTCATTGTCTGGTTATACCATGAGGCAGGCTGTGTACTATTCTAGACACATTGTTAACAAATTAGGCGGTATATTAACACTTTCATAACGGCGCTAGAAGCCTAAAAAATTTCATAAAATTAAAGCATTCTGCTGGAGCAAAGTGACATTGCAAAGAAAATTACTTCTTCAACTTTCAAATTTTAAGAAAATTAAAAAATTTGAAAGTGGGAGATCTCCCCGTTCGGTTGGCTAAATGTGAAAGCATCAGTGTCGGTGTATTGTAAATCTTCTGAAAATTGTGAGAGTGTTAATCTGATGGCGAAAGCGTTGATTAAAAAATTAGTATTATTTTATTACATTACCTTTTGGATTAGCTTTCCTTCTTCTTCATCGGCTTTATTTCATTTAGCTTTGTAGACACAAAGGGGATGTTTTGTGACACGATTATTTCTCAATCATCAGGAGGAAACGACGTAAGTAAATTATCACTATGCAAAGATTTCATTGTAAAATCGCTGTACCAAAACCGTACTTTATTAGCAATTAAAAACGATTACGATTACAAATCAGTGTATAAAATGAGCCAGTAAGAAAAATAATTCCACTTACAATCCAATATATAAAATCAGTCTGCAAGAAAATCGAGGTAAAAATAGTTCGAATTCGACGTGTAAAATCAATCAACACGAAGACAAAATGAAACCTCGAGGTTGTGTCAAGGTCATTATTACAACAGTGTCCAGAGCTGGAACCGATTGCAATAAAACTGAAGAAAATCCAAAATATTTCTGGCTGGTGAGGGAAAACAGCGGACTCCGAGAGGGAAGGAAGTCGAGGGGGTGCGCCGGGAGAAGGGTGGCCGGAGGAATTGGTCGAAAGTGCGATTCCACGGTTTTTCCAGTATTTTTTTCGGCGTGGTCCGGCCGGAAGGGCGGCGTTTCCAGGGCAGAAAAAGTTAATAGCGTCGTGAAATTAGCCGACGCGGGGCGGATCGTTGATCGGAGGGTTGCGCGCGTATCGGCCGTGGGGTGTTCTGCACAGATGCAACGATAGCAACAGTTCGGTGTCGGCTCGTTCAGACAGGAGGCCACATATGAGCTCTGGAGCCTAGCCGGGGCATCGTATGGGCTTGACTCACACGCATCACGCGCAGTCATCCATCATTGTCAGTCTCTTCACTGACACAGCCGTTCGTTCGGTCTACGGACGCGCATACGGGACTCTCCCGATTCTCTCTCTCTCTCTCTCTCTCTCTCTCTCTCCTCTCCCTCCCTCCCGTTCACCCTCTTTGTTCCTCTCTTTCTCTCCGGTCCGCGTGTTCTGATTTCCCGAAGCTCGAGCCAGAAGTTTACACGGCTATCGATGCCTC
>CM052158.1:8517783-8541860 GCA_028455555.1 Augochlorella aurata | reverse complement strand
CGAAATGGCGCTCGGCGGCCGCCCAGAAACTCGCTCGCGCGCGCACAGGGGCTAACTACCTCGGGAAATCGTTCGCGTTCGAAAGATTGCACTTGCACCTCGGCTCCCCGAGAACACCGAGTCCCGCTTTATCTCGCACTATTTACACGGCCGTCGATCTCACTTCCCGACCGGCTCCGCTTTTCGAGCGTCGAAAATTATCAGTTCGTAGCAAGGATCGTTTACGGACGGAGATGATCGTCAGCGAAAGCGCCCCACTTGGTATCCTCCGACCAAACTGCGCTCTATCAAAACGCGTCGAGGCTCTTGATCGGTGCAGAGCCACGTTTTTCGGACGACAACCAGTTGCACCGAGGGGCCAGCGAAGCCTTCGGGAAAAGAGCACCGATTCGGACCTTGCTACGACACTTCCGTCGGCTCGCAACGATCCACGCGCTCGAATTCCGTCGCGAGCGGACTGCTTCGTCGAAGACACAGGACCTTGGAACCGTTCCGAGGCCCAAAACACACTCTGCTCCCTCGCGGAAGCATTCCTAGCACTATCTCCAGCTGCCAAGAACGCGCACCAAGATCACCGAAGATTTCGACGAGCACGTTACCACTCGCGACCACGAAACCCGAGAGGACGAGCCCGAAGAAGCCCGAGAAGAGGAAGGTCCACCGGAATGTCTCCACTGTCCCCGACCCACGGGACAGGACACCCACGCACGATCAACTATATACACATCACAATGATCAGTAGAGCGCGTTCAGCAGGCACTGCTCGTCGCTCCAGTCCAGCTGGCAAGGGTTTTCGGTCTCGTAAACTCAGCTGAGTTGGTAATACTCCGGAGCGAAGTCGTTGGCGAGGTTCGTCAGGAAGTTGAAGTCGGAGGAGCTGTTGCTGTTGTCGGCCGACGGCGGGGGAGCGGCACCGTGGACAGGGTCCCCGTAGAAATTGCCGTAGTTCCCGTAAGATTCGGTGTTGGCTTCGGCCTGGCCGGTGCTGCCTGGCGGAGTGATGACAGCGGCGGTGGCAGCGGCGATGGCGGTGGCCGTGGTGGTCATCCCTGGCGCTGGGAACGGATCAGGGGAGGAGACGTAACTGTTCGGAATGTTGGAGGCCTCTCCGCCTTGGTGGACGTGCAGCTGGCTGGTCTGCTCGTAATAGGCGTTGGGATGACACTTGGTTCCCGGCCGGTAGTCGCCTGAGCTGGGGTGCATGGGGGGTTGGTGGGCCACGTAGCCCTCTGCCGTGTGCTGCTGCTGGTGCTGCTGTTGCTGCTGGATGTCGTTGTAGTAGTGCTGTCCGGTCTGCACGGACACGGCCGCGTGGCCGTGGGAGGTCAGATTCTCACCGGTCCCGTGATAATTGCCGCTGACCGGGTAGCCGTAGTTCCCTGGAGTCATGTAGCTCTCGGCGGGCTGCTCGTGCTGGGGGTAGCCCTGGCTTGGCCCGTAGGCATTGCTGCCTTGCATGCCTCGGTGATAGGACGCGTGATAAGGCGGCCCGGCTTGGGGATACCCGTTGTACTCGCCTCCGGCGTTGCTGTACTGGCTCTGCTGCTGATGGAACTGCATGGAGCCGGCGTTGTACATCGTCCTCGACGCGTTCCCGGTTGTTCCTCTGACGTGGTGAGGCATTCTGGACCCCAGCACCTGGCTCTGTCTCGCGTACAGCGGGTGGACCTCGCCCGGGTACGAGATCCTAGGCTGCTGGTAGCCGTCTCGGGAGCAGTAGTTGCTCTGGGACTGCGTCTGCTGCGTCGCCGCTGGGACGGCTTGCCTGTTCGGCACGCCGTTTCGGTAGTCGACGGCAGCGGTCGACTGGTAGACGCTCTGCTGCTGGAAGTGGGTCTGCTGGGCGTTGGAGATGCTTCTGGCTCCGTGGGGAGACATGGTGCCCGCGTTCGTGGACCCGTGCATCATGGGCGGCGCCACGGAGCTGGTCGAGGACGGAGAGCTCCTGGGCCGCTGCATGTACGCCGCGTGGGTGGCTTGGATCCCCAGCGGACTGCCCTGCTGCAGCTGCACGGACACCGGGGTGCCGGGCGTAGAAGACGGCGTCAGGCTTCGCGTCGAGTTCTGGCCAGGTAGCACCGGTGTGCTCACCGTGGAGTCCGGCATCGCCAGCAGCACCCCGTTGCTGTTCACCGAGCAGAGCTCCTTGGTGTTCGCCGACGGAGACTTCTTGCTCACGGAGATCTGCTTCCCGGGGTTCGGGCTCTTGTGGCCGCTCTCCACCTTCACTCTCACGTCGCTCGACAGCTTCTTCGGGGCCACGCTCGGCGACGTCACCTCGCTGCCATCCTGCGACCTCGAGTCGTCGTCCGCTATCATCTTCTCGAACGAACTCGATACGCTGTTCGTGCTGCCCACGCTGCTCGCTCCGTTGCTGTTCGCGTTGAAACCCGGGTTGCTGTTGTTATTATTATTATTATTATTCGTCGCGCTGGGGGTGTTGTTGTTGTTGCTGCTGCTGCTCCGCCGGCCAGACGAACTCAGCTCCGTCACGTCGCCGGATAACGTGCTACCCACGTCGCTCACCCCGGAGATATCACAGTTGTGGCAGCTCTTCTTCTCGTCGCTGTCCAGAGACAGCAGCTTCTCGCCCTTCGACTTCTCCATGCCGTCGGACGTCGAGCCGTCCTTCTCGTCCCCGTCCTCCTTGCTTAGCGTCTGCCGCTTGTGCTTCATTCGCCGGTTCTGGAACCACACCTTCACCTGCAATACAAAGATTTTCGCTATTGCTAGATACTGCTGATTACCTCGGGACATCTTCTTCGTCGAACGTTGACGAAATTCGAACTGTCCTAACTTTGTGAACTAAAATCGCAGGGGGGACTATCTAGGCTCGTTTTAAAGACGGAAACTTCTTCTTTCGTGAAATTCTATTCATTTTCTAAAGGTGCGATTTCAGGGCGAATTTTTAACTCGGTTTTGAAACTCATTTTTATTGTAATATGTACGAACCAAGTAAATGTTACTATTTTTAGTGCTACATTAAATATTAACTTTCTAATTTCGATTTGATTAATTAAATAGTTAAATCTTGTGGGAAGTTTTGATTATTTTTGGTATATTCGACGCTTCGATCGGTTTCGCAGTTTGCATTGTAATATTTTTAGAATTTAAAATAGTTCTTTATAGTATTTGTTCGAATAATTTTGTAAAATGCCTGCTACAAATACGCTACTATACTACGCTCAGTTTGATCAACTTATTTCCAGTTTTATCAAGTGCAGACCGACTATATTTTTAGCGAACGTGAGCTCTCGGCGTTTCGACGAGAACGAACTGGAAGGTGGTAGATCTCTCGTTGTTCTCACCTGTCTTTCCGTGAGATCCAGCGACGCGGCGATCTCTATTCTCCGCGGCCGGCACAGGTATTTGTTGAAGTGGAACTCCTTCTCCAATTCGAGGAGCTGCGTGTTCGTGTAGGCCGTCCGCAGCCTCCTCGGCAGACCATTCTCTGAAAAATGAGAGGTTATTTTTCTCTTTTTGTTCAGGATCTACACCCCATTTCGTGCTGGATTGCTTCGAATTCTTTCCTAAATAGAAAGTCGAAGAAGATGGACTCTCCTCGAGATATCCTGCGTTTAAAAATCTACGAGCTTCGTCAGAAATAAAATTCTTGTTACCGACATTTAACTATTACGATCAATAATCTTCTAAATTTTCTTCCATCAGTGTAGACGAAAGGATTAATTCTTTAGCGTGCAATTTTACAAGAAACATTCGAGGGTGAATTTCGACATAGTGACATCGGGGTTGTTATCTTCTTATTGAAGTTGCAAATTTATTATTTTATTCGGTAAGTAATAAAACGTCAGGTTCTATTGTTAACTTTTTGCATCATTCAAGTCTAGTTTTTTCAAGTACGCGTTTTTAGCATTATTCAGGTCTTTGACACATAAACTAATCGTCTCAGGAAAATGTTGTTGGCAACCTAAATAATTCTAGTTCACAAAGGGTCAATTCTTTGGCCTCAGGTCATTGATCCGAAGCAGCGGGACCTTGAACCTCGCGTCAGCGAACCGATTAAGCCCTCGGTAGATAAAGATGTCGACACCCTGTCGCAAGATTCGTGCGACAGGAACACATTTCGCGGGGCGAAGGCGGTCTCCGGTTTTTGCCCGATTACGCCAGCCGAACAGTCGTTTAATTAATGATCATTTAGGCGATTCGCGCAGAGCAAGGGACGCCCGTGCAACAATACAAGCGGTGAAAGAGAGAAAGAGCAAGAGAGAGAGAGAGAGAGAGAGAGGTGGGAGGCCCCCTGCGTCGACAGAAGAGAACCCCCTGTTCTGGCGTTGTTCCGGCGGGCTGCCGGGCTCCTTAGAAACTTTTGGCCAAGTTCCCAGCCGGCGGTATTCCGTGTCGATGCGAAACATCTCGTAATTATTATCTAGTAAGAAACTTGTCGCGAGATAACGAGGGAAGCGTCGAAAGAGGAAGGGACCGCGGCGGGGATGAAAGTAAGAACACCACGATATCTCGATGAGGAACTACGGTAATCTGGCTTGGAGACGGTGTAAACAATCATTAATAGTCGCCCACAGTAATTACACACCGGGACCGCGAGCCGTAATATTTCAATCAAAGTCTCGATACTTAAAATTCGACGGAAGTTCGTTTAAAATGCTGCGGGGAAAAGGACGGTCTATGGAGCCAATTAACTCTCGGCGGCTTTCATTTTTCTTCAAGACCGGATTCCCGTAACCCGATGTGCCGCTGCTCGTTTGTACGGTTTTTATGTTGATCTCTTTGTTCGGCTGTTCGCCGGATAAAATTGAACAATGCTAAATACACCGTGTTAAAAAGGTGTTAAGGCGCCTTCGTTTAAAATTGTGATCGGCTGTTGACTGTGATCGGATACTTGTGCCCGATGGAAGTGTCTTTGCTCCTTTAATAATTTCAGCGAGTAGTATAAAAATATTCTCAAATTATTCCAATGCAGCTTAATCGAGCTAATAATTTTTGCAAAAATGCTCCATTTTTGTAGTCCACCTTTCTAAATTTTTTCCCTCGGATGTCCACTTTGAAGAGACCTAACGAGACTGTCGACGATTCTGATAGGCTCAAAATTGAACATTATTAATTTCTAAAATTGTTATTATTAACGATACACAATATTATATTTTATTCGAAGCGGCATTTGCTGTCTAACGAATAAATAGAAGAATAAAAGCGATTAAAAATCGTTGACATTTACAGTAACAAAACCTGAGTATTGTCCACGATCTCCGTGGATATCGTAGCCATTAGAGTTCATAGCCAGCAAAATGATCAGCGTGATGCCTTGTTTTCCTTACGATTAACAGCGTGAATTACGAAGAAAAGTAGGACTCGCGCGAGTGAACGTATCAGTGTCGACGGTCTCTTAAATCGTGAGAACACGGAGCCAGGAGATCCAAGGCAGAGAACATCGATCGAGGTCGATTAACCGCGGGCGTCTACGACGTTTCCTCTCGCAACCCTGCGTTTCCCTAGCCATTTAGTATATTTCTTCCTCGGTTGAGGTGCGGATGACAAAACGCGAGTAATCGCCGCGAGGGACGCGCTCCATGAAAATTGAATCGCACGACCGGTTCGCCTTGGACGTAATGCGTTTCCCGCGGTTTCGCCGATTGTTCGGTGACGGGGATAATTGAATCGTTTGTTTCGCCGGTGCGTGTGCTTCGATTTTTCTTCGTTTATTGAGAATATTAGAAGGGACGGGATGTTTCGAACGGTTATGTAAGTTATTTTTCTCGGTTTTCTTGACAGTAATTAATGAGACCGGACTCGTAGTATGTTAATGCGAGCGCGCCGCGTTTCTTGCTCGCGTGTAACGCGAATAATACACACCGGCGCGCGTGGAAATTGCTGCGCCATGAACAATCGAACCGACTCGCCCGGTTCTACGGTAATTGTTGAAAAATCCCGGACTATGTTGCATCGGATTCTTTCATTTATAATCGATCTCCCGTCCTCGCAGCTTCTTGCTCGTTCCGCCGCTTCATATTCTTTCCGATTCTGCATCGATACCGATTTGTATAACAATTGCGTTCATTCAGTAGCGTACAGCTGCTTCTTCGGTGATTTACTAACACCTGTAATTGATGGCGCTGCTTCTACGAAGCGTTCTGCACGTGTTCATAAGACAGGTTCTATTTAACAGCAACGTTATCGCGTCACAGATCTTTTGTTCCAAGATTGTTCAACCTACAACGATAAAAAGTGGTCGAACGAGATTTTTAACGGTAGTATGTTTAAAAAAGACTCAAAACGCGTCCACACGTCGTTGTGACGATTTAAAAAAAGCGTTTTGTTCCTGTCTTTTTCTTTAACCCTTTGCCCTACCATTTTAACTCCAATTTGCTTGCTACTATACAAGATAATACACACCGATTCGTGCGCAGCGTCGATAATTCCGCTGTCAAATTGATTCTCAACTTTTCTCCGCACCGTGTACCACTTTCCGGAGCTCGGAATAGCGTAAAAGCGGAGACCCATCCATCTCCCGAGGTCATCGTCGTCATTATTCCAGCCCGGATTCGTCGAAGGCCGCGGTGGACAACGGTGGCGGACAGACAAGCGGCGATCGTTCCGGCCGGTAACAATCCAATCGAACGCCGTCGAATTTTCCGAGCGATCGACCGATTCACTCGACATGACCGATCGTTAGGGCACCTGGTCGAAGGCGACACCTCGGACGGTTACCGTTTCCACGTGTTTTTTCGTAGCCGGCAACGCGTCGTATCGGCAGCCAGAAAAAACTGCCGTACGGCGTGACGCTCTGCGGGCGGAGAGCGAGAGGAGGGTCGTTCGTTTTCGAGGAGGGCCGAGATGCTAAACTACCCCATGGCGTGCGAGTGGATCCAAGGGTGGCCGAGGGGTGGTTTCGAGTCGCCGGGGGGTCCGACGAGAGAGAAGCCGGCCGAACGAAAGACGGAAACAGAGCCGGATAAAAAAGAAGGACGAGCTCCGTAGGATAGCAGTGGGGCAGCGGGGAGGGGGGATCGACGAGGAAGACGACAGATAGAGGGTGCAAGGGGGGCTAAGTCTGCACGTGGAGTTTTCATAGAGTAGACGCGGGGGTGGAAGTATCGCGTGAGTGACACGGCCCTTATCGATATTTCTATCTGGGGATTTGCTGAGGGAATCCGTCAATACCTTCTATCATAGCGTGCGCTATCGGGGACAATCTTGCGCTTTATTTATGTAAAACCCGCTGTAAATGGCGTCCTGGACGAGCCCTACGATTTTGATAGGGAAACGGCTGGATTAGGAATGTTGGCACCGATAGCTGATACAGATAACATCTATCCTCGCGAGACATTAAAAATCCGATATGTCTTTCTTTATGTTTTATTGTTTGCAATACTAACTCTGTTCGTAGGATAGAAAGACTACCAGCAGATTTTTAGATCGCTGTCAAATTCTGCTTGTTGGATCTACACTAAAATGAGTTACGATAATAGATGATATATTTTTCTTAATGTTGCCTAGGTTGCTGTAAAAATTCTTAAAAGTATCAGTGATAAAAGGGGGATGCTTTGGTAGCAAATATATTTCTTCATTCTGTTATAAAAATCCTGCTAATAGGATGTAAAGACTGCAATGAGTTTCAACCATAAAGGGGTGATTATTAAGCAGACGTAATTTTCTCAATGTCTTCTAGTTTGTAACTATGCAATTTTCGAGCAACAAGGTAAAAATGGAAGCCAATCGATCTAAGTCCATGAACAATAATGTTAAAACAAATAAGGATTTTGCAACCTAACTGTAACAAAATAATAATGCCACTAATAATGCAATGCACAATTTTGTCCATAGAATGACACACAAATGAACTTAACCAAAAGAGAACCAAAAGTTTTGGAATAAAAAAATTTAATATGTCTTCTCCGATAAATGGAATGTTAATTACGCCCCCAAAGAACCAAAGACACAGCAATTGGGGTCACCCTACAGTAATCCACTACCCTGCAGGATCAACGTACATAGAGCAATGGCAACCACCGACAGAGATGTGCGATTAGGAAGTAAATATATTCGTGCTAGGATTTTCTAGTTCGCTATGCAAAAATGGGATCGAGCAGCCACCCTCCAGCTCCGAAAGGGGCGCCAGACTGTGCCGGCACGGGACACAACCAATAGGCGTGGAATATCGGCTGATTGACAGGTCCGTCCAGCCAATCGGGCGACCGAAATGCTGATGAGGCCCGCGTCAATCACGCGATACTTCCACCTCGCTCCGCGCCACTCCCCGTAAACCACCCTTATCCTCCGAAAAGCCCACGCGCCGGATTTGCCGAGTTTCGAGCACGCCGGCCTCCCGCTCGCGCCCCACCCCGCTCGCGATTTCAATAATTATCCAGCCGTTTTCGTTGCAGCCGGGGGACCTCTTTGCCGGGGAACTTTCGGAAAATTCTGCCGGAGGCCTCGCCGGTCGCAAAAAGCCGCGAATTCGACGCGCGAGAACCGCCGCGCCGCTAATTCCATAGCAGCCGATGATTTATGGCCGGCTGCAGCGTTCCGTTATTGCAGCGACCAACGGGGATACAGAAAACGTAAATGCCGAGTTACGACACGTTAATAGGCGGCGGGACCTTGACTTTTAAACGGGGCTAATTGGCGGAGCGCCGCGTGGCACGGATTTTTCGAATGCTTCCAGGATACTGACGTCGCCGGATCCGGAATGCTGGGGGAGCCGTCTTGGAAATTACTTTTCCCAGGAATGACCGAAAATTTCTGGGTGATTGGAGAATGATTTATCGAGGAATACCGTCGTAGACAGCAAAAGATATTCTCGTTCGATGGAGATTTCAACTGGAAGAGTAACACTCGGGGGGTGAACGCTTTCGACGATTATCGAAACGATGCTTCCAAAGGAGTAACTAATTTGTTATTAACAGAAACTGCACAGTGTTCCTTTAAATGTTAAATAAAGATTCAAAATTTAATTTTATGACACGAAAATGTAGATACCATTGCCGTATTATTTTCTACAGTTACATTGAGTAAAGCTTTAATTAATCCTTAGAAGAAAGAGAAAATTTATATTTACTGTGTGACAGGAACAATTTTAAATGCTTAATTAAAATAAATTTTAATTAAAAGAACAGAATAACATTCTTACTGAACAGATTATGGCAAGGGGTTGTAGACGAAAGAATTTGATCTTGGCAATAAATTATCTCATTAAAGTCATTGTTTAAAGAAAGAAATATCTATTTAACCCCCGTTTCTTCTAGTTGCAAACAATTCTTATTTCTCAAGAAACATTCGCTAACGTTCGCAGCACTGTCCAAACTGTTCAAACACGAATTTTAATAAAGCAACGTAGTTTGCGTTCATCTTCAGGTGAAAACCGAGGGTACGGTAATTAACGCGAGCACCAAGTTTGGCATGGTAAATTATTAATCGGCGAAGTTAATTAACGCGACTTAATGGACGTTGCGACAGTGAAAGTGTTGCGATGTGTGGCGGATTTTTCGAATTCTATTCTCGGCGCGCGCAGAAGTTCATAAAACGCGAGAGAGCGCGGCCGCTGAAAGGCGAGAAAGAAGGATAATGATGAAACGATAGACAAGTAATTCCCGATTTAAACTACCGAGGCGAAAGCCATTAACCTTTTGCACTCCGACTGCCTTTTTCAGGCACCAGAAATGAATGACGATCTATGCTAAGCGTGTGTAATACGTTTTGTATACAACCGAGCGGAATGAAAGGCATTCTAAATTGTCAGGACAAACAACGAAATATCTTTAGCCATCGCTTAATTGTTTTCTTTCCCCTCGGACCCCCAGCAATTAACAAACTTGCAACCTTTTGTTCCACGGCTGTGTTTCATTTCCATGTAAATGCTCCTAATTGCAGATTCAATTTAAAAAACGGTAGATTATTTTCTGAAATGCATTGAACGAAGAGCGAAGCCTCGTTTTCTATGTTTGATTAGCGCATCAATAATATCTTCCTTAATCTAAAATTTCCACTAAGTTGAAAATTGGATATAAAATGCTATAATTGCAAGTTATAATAGATTTATTTATTATTAATATTCTGTGTCTCCTTTTACAGATATGTTGATGAAAAATTGTCATTAAATCACGATCCAAGAAAAATTCAAGTTTATTCATACACGTCAAGCAATAATTGAAAATTGCGATGCACAAAGATGTAATTTTGTCACGTTATTACTAAAAATTAAATTAGAGAATTAAGTACAACATGTATACTCTATTTAATTCTGTTTTCTCGTTATCAGTATTTGAATTATATTTAAGTATTTTGCTTCCCTTCCAAGAAATGATTACAGTCGAATAAGTTCGAAGATAGTGGTATAGCAGGGACTGAAGGTTCGGCGAAACATCGTCGTAAGTCAGAGAGCACGAAGACGTAGGAAACAAGTTCCCAGGAATATTAACAAGATGTAACAACGGAGCATGAAAATTCTATCGGTAACGAGCTCCTCGGAAGTCGAAGGGAGGAAGGTGTCAGGGCTTTCAGCGAGCAAACAAACGACATCGGGCCGGTGTCCGCCAGCGAACCGAAATAGCGACAGGAATTGCTGCTTTGTAGCTGCCGGTTCTTTCATTCGGAACAGAAATACATCATCGCCGATAGCCGCGAGCCTCTCATTCTTGCGACGAGTGGCCAAGGGGATGACGAACTGTCAGCCTCGAGTCAGAATCAAGAGCGCGGAGTGACGGAGCCGTACGCGTGCTGAGCTACATGTCGCAGAAATAGAATTTGTTGCTCGGATATCGTGGCACGCCGCTGTGACAACGGTTTCACTCGCTGGACCCACGAAAACGCCTAACAAAAATCGTTCTCCCGCGTTGGACATGTTAAAACGGGGTTGCTATTTCAACCCTTAATTGGTATACCGAGACCGCAACATTGTAATCCTATTTTAATTTGTCGCGAGAGTTTCATTTTATTATTCGTATACTAGCTAAGAGTAAAATGAAATAGATGATTTATTTAGAATTTTCCACTTTGCTATTATTTTATAAAAATAAATCACTATCGATGGATTGTCTGAATTAAAGCATACTCTTGCAATTTTTATCATGGGTCTATCGAATATGCCAGTTAATTTAGTGACAATTATCGTAACAAGGGTTCATTGCTTGAGAATTCAACCCTGAATCTTTCTGCGCTTATGGCAAATGTTTAAAATGCAAGCGAACCCTGTATATTAAAGAATTTTTCATCTAAAGTGACCTGCTTTCCTCACAATGTAATAATTCTCCAAGTTTAAATCGCACAAGAATTAAGCAATGACCTTTCACCCTCCGCGTTCACATATAAATTTTCACAGAAAGTGGTAGTTTATTCTAATTTGAAGTTCGGAGGTTCGTTGAAGATTGAAGCAACGATGCTAGTTGGCTGTTTTTCCGTTTCGAAGGAGCAGATTATTTCGGAGCGAGCCAGCGGAGCGACGGCCGTCGGCCTCACAGCGGAATGAACTTTTGCTCGATGACTGACGAACCCGTGGCGTTCGACTAACAAGACCACTGTTATTTTAATAATGTCGACGGGCCGACAACTTTTACCATTTTTTCGCCGCTCTATTTTAAAACCTCGTTACACACCGACGAGGAGGAAAGGGCGCGGCGTCCAACAATGCTTCTCCCCTGTTTCGCATTAAAAATATATCGGGCGAGATCGGAGATCAGAATTACTGCAAAGAAATCAGGCGAACGGTAATTTAACCAGTAAAGTTCCGCGTTTCCGTTACGCGGAAACAAACGAAACGTATTAAACGGATTGAAATGTCCTCGCGATCGACGAGGAAAAACGTTCGGAAATGCGGCGGGACATTAATCATCGATCAACGGGCAGCTATCAATTCTAAAATGGTTTCTCTGATACGAGCCCGGGGCGCGGATCTCGCACTATAATAGAAATCGTGCGCACCGATACCGGCTCCGGGGGACTAAGTAGGATTAAATTAAAATTAAACCGCCGCGGGTCGAATCTGCCACAGTGTTATTACTCGTAATGGTAATGGTCTAGTCGTCAGCCTGTAATCGCAGCTTATCGAAGCCGCAGCAATAGTGTACCCGGGGATTATCCTCCATTTTCTCCTTCCGTGTTCTCTTAATCGAACGGTTCATTGCGCAACACTTTCACCTAATAATTCAGGGAAAATGTCTTCCTACGGGTGTCAACGAGTTCTGTGTCCCCTTAAATTGACAGACGGTTCGCTCAATCAACTGTGCAACGAAAAATCGTCGTTTCACACTCGAACGATTTGCTGCGCGTTGCAGCAACCTGCCACGATTTACGTAATACTTCGATTTTGCGAGTTTCTGGCTAAAAGGGGTCTCTTGGAAATTACGAGACAATTTTGGGAGATTTTCACCCTATTCGTTATTGACTACATATTTTCAAACGGATTGTTGTTTGGTAGAATATTGTAAAATAGTTCATACATGTTTGAAAAGGTTTCCGCTCCTACTCTGATTAAAATTAGGCGATTGGATAATTTTATAGTGACCAGGACTGTTGCAGATTCTGATATAGACTTTCAGGAGTCTTATTAAATGGGAAAATGATTGTCCATGGTCTGTTACTGTCGATAATTGGCCTAATTTCTTCCTCATTTTACCGATCCGATCTCGCAGTTTCTCACTTTCACCACGGAGTCGCTCACTTCCGGCGTCCCGAAAAATTATTTGGAGCACCTTTCCGTGAAGATTGGGCGCTCGAAACGTTTCGAAGGGACCGGAACCGCCCCAGAATCCCGAAAGCAGCTCGAGGCGATCGAAAGGTTATCGATTACCTCCGGACAGGCCCTGCGACCGTTCTCTACCTGTTCCGAAACACGGAACCGTCTGTCCCCTCGTTTGTTTCGAGCTCTCGTCACTCATTTTTCATGCGTTTACGCGGCGGGAACGGCTCCGAAAAGAGGAGAGGATGCCGAAGGAGAAGAAGGAGACCGCGAGAGGAGAGAGAGAGCCGCTCTCTCTTGTTCGCCGTCAGTCGATGGAAGCGGCTCTTTCCGTCCTTTGTTCTACCCTGTGTAAGTTTTCTTCCCGCGGGCCCGGACGCGGGGGAAACAAAAGACAAATTACAAAGACGGCCATCATGTGACCCTTCCCACCTGTCTGTGGGGAACTGGCCCGCCACGAACCCCGAGGAACAGCCGGACCGAGAATTCCGGATGAAAATCGCAGCCGAAACTGATTTATCGTCGATCGAACTCTTTAGATCATTATCGCGCGGCGATCTTTATGCGAAATCGTTATGCAATCGGTGATTAGCGTTAATCAGCGCGTGACTAACCCCTTGTGCTACGATTCTTTTTCACGGTTCTATTAATTAACACTTCTTTGTTCACGGTAGATTCGTACAAAGTTTGATTTTCGTATTAATTATTATGATCAAATATTCAATGACAGGGAAATTAAATTTTATTTCGATTTAGTTCTGAATTATATACAAACGTTTATATTATATTATAATATAATTATATAATTATATATAATAATTAAATATAATTATAATTATAATATAATATATATTTATATTATATTATACGTTTATATTTTTAACACGTTCGTCGCCAACAATCAACCACCAAAATTTTCACAAAATCAAAGCAATTTTCTTAATTAAAGCGAAATTACAAAGTTGAAATTGATTATAGGGGATGAAATTAGAACTCTTTCGCATCCGAAAGATCCTAGTCAAATTCAGTTTGTTCGGATATATTAAAATGAAAATGTATTTTCAAAATTGTTTAAAAACTAGCGTCACCCATATTTGGGGGACGTGGCGATGAACGTGTTAAGGGATGATGCGGGAAATTTCTTTATACTTCTGATTCATGGAGGAACTGTTCTTGAAGAAGTCATTGAAGAGAATTTGTTCCTAATAATTATCCTAATAGAATTTTTCTTTCTTCTACATATTGATTGAGTTGCATTAAAAATATTAAAAATGTAGAATTTATAACAGGAGCAAGGGTTGAATTTTTCTGAAGTCCCGTTGTCTCACAGTGACTTACGAATATTCGAACGCTGAATTTGTTAACATTCGACTTGTTATATTATCACAAAGAAAGATCCTGCAAAACCTAGTCTAATGTTAAAGTTTCAACCCCCTTGTCGTCCATCATTCACTTTTTCCCAAGATAATTCCACATGATACACCCAGCAGAAAACAGAGGACAGGTTTCCTAGAAATCGTACGTATCAAAACGTCCCTGGAAACGTTACAAAATCATGCACATAAATCTCGAGTAGATTTCAAGATCGAGGGTCCAAGAAAGCCTTCAGCCGGCTAACATCAAAAAGACGGAACTGGATTCGTGGAAGCTATCAGAAAGATCAATCTCCGTAACACCTGTAGCAATGTTGCTCCCCGGGAGTCCACCTAATCGACGATCCGCTTTGTATCGCGACCGTGCGAATCGCCGAGAGACAAACGACAAGGGTAGCGCAGTTGATAGTCTGACAGACGATTGGCGACGACGGGAACTGTCCAGGAGAAAGCGAAGCTGTCCTAACGATGAAACGGTCCGCCTATGAAACGTTTCAACGGCGAACCGGCTCAACGATTAACCGGTCCAAAGACGAAAGAATTATTCATCGACAGGGCGCCGGCGATTGGGTAATTTGTACTAAATCGCCTAAAGGGTGCGAGAGGGTGAGTCGGAGGGAAGAATCGTCGTAAACCCAGGCTGATTACAGATTTATGCCTCGAAACCAACAGATCCGAGCGCGGAGCGAGGGTCGCTGGGCCGGAACAGCCGGTCCTCGCGTCGGTTTTCGGGGGTTGCGGCCCGCGCGAACTATAATCAATTAACGCGCCGGGCGAAACAAGAACCGCGGCGGACCGCGGAATATTTCCTACCTTCCTGCTCCAGTTTCGCAGGAACCCAATTGTTTCGCTCGATTGGCCCTGCGGCACCCCGTGATACGGTGCTCGATGAGAAACTACCCCTGTCCCGCGCTTTTATCGAGCAGAAACGATGCCGTCGATTGAAAGGGATGAAGAGCAATTCGGATGGGGATGAGGAGGCTGGATGACCGTTGCTTACTGTGTTTCCTGGTTGTTTAATCTGTTTAGGGGATGACAGTGGATGTTAATCCTTTGTGGACGAGGATTGTTTATTTTTGGTGTGTTATTTTTTATACGTCCTGGATTTAAATAATCAGAAGATTGAGCAATATGTTTTTTACCTTTTTGTATGTACTATCAGTCATTTTGTTATGTACTACTGTTATAATTAAGTTACACGTTTGCAACGTCTGGTTATATGCAAGGGTTTGATAAAATAGGAGAAAGTATTTTCTGAGGGTTGAAGGAAAAAAGGATTTTAGCAAGTTGTGGATTATTAAAGCTTCTTTTTATATAAATGGAGCTAATTAAGAATGTTAGGTCATTTTACTTAATTCTTCTAAGTGTTACATGATTATTGTTCTTGCAACTAGGGACTATTCTGTGTTTTCTCTTTTCTATAACTTATGAATTATATTACAACAAGGAATTTACACACAAAAATCATCCCTCGAAGTGTACTGTGCAAGAAATTTGATCTTTTTTATTATTATTTAATTTAATTTAATTTTACTTCGATTTTAATTTAATTTTATTATTATTTAATTTTTAATCCTTTTCCCTACAGTCATTTGCTACATTGTAACTTTCTCGCACAATGTTTTTTATTTTAATGTCTCTCCTTGTTCACGAATTTCTCTGTAGAAAAATATTCCTATGAAAACGATCCCTAAGATTGTACCGCAGACACGTTTCCCATTTCATTGTCATCGGAGTCTCCTGATCATCCCTCTCGATGGTTCCGAGTCTGCGGCACGCAACGGAATAAAAGAAGCCGGGTAAGAAGGCGTCCGAGAGGTTGCGGAAGGTAGCTGGAAGGTAGAGAGAGGCTCGGAAGGTGCCCGAGGATGAGCGGCCCGGGTCGAAGGTGGTCGCTCCACCCCGATGATTGCAGGTTGCATCGGCACGCCTTCGGACTCAGCCGGCCAGCGAGCGAGCGCGCGCGCGCGCGCGCAACACACGTCGCCCGGTTCTCTCTTTCTTCGGTGCATCCAATTTTCTTGCACGAAGGGCCTCTCTCCTCCGGTCCGCGGCCACCATAATCATGTTGCATGTGGCCAGCATGGCCGCCGTTGCGCGCAGCTGCAGCGGCCACGGTTGCCGTATCGTTTGCGCGCTGTTGCCGTCGCTTTTTTCGCGTTTCCTCTGGCCTTTCATTAATTTTTCGTCGCGGTTTTCCTTCTTCCCTCTCACCCTACTCTGTCTCCTCTGCTTCTTCTTCCTCTTCTTCATCCTCCGCCTCCGTTTCCACTTCGCTGTTCCTCCTATTCGTCCGTCCTTTTTCCGTCGCGATTCCTCTCACGACCGGTCGTTTCGCGTTCCTTTTTGCAACACGCGAAAGCGAGAGAGAGAGAGAGAGAGAGAGAGAGAGAGACCGCCGCTACGGACGAAACCGAGAGCCATGGGAAGTTATGCTAATGCGGGCCGAGCCACAGGATGATTCTCGGAAGAAACCGCTCGCGAAAAATGCGGGGGGACACGCGAAACGAAAGGGGGTTGGAATCGGGCGGTTGCGGGGGCAGGCGCGAGCCGCAGGAAGTCGGTAATAACAAGGTGCGGCCTGTCGTTACGCGGTTCTTGCATACAATTTATAGGGGATTATGGCTCCGGGGACATCACGCGTGTGGTATGCTGAACTTCGCTCTAACGAACCAAGGGAGGACCTTAATGAAACCGCTTGCCGGTGGTTGGCTCGAGACCGGATCGCGATCCTCCCCTTTCCAGTCCCTTTCGGTACCGGTTTCAACCTCCTGATTCTCGATTTACCGATCGATTCTCCATCGCCAGTCTATCTACTTCGTCCTCTACAGTCCTCTACTTCGCAGAGTACAACCACCTAGCAATTACACTGATTCGTGTAGTCCACTTCGCCCCAGTTTAACCAATTCGCTAGATCGATTTTTCATAACATTTCATAAAAGAAGAATCAAACTTCGATTTAGGTTACTCTGACTAAGCCTGACTCATTGTTACGGTGTTAATTAACGCGTAAATCTGCTTATCAACCTGACACATCGCAGGCATTGCACGTTTAACGTATAGGGTAGTTGAGCTCGTCACTATGAGTTAATCACTGTGCTTTTGGTTAGTTTTCCTGAAGAATTTACTTTGTCTTCATCGAGCAAGGTATATTAAACTTCTCATTTAAAAATAAATAATATCAAAGAATAGAAAATTTAATCACACCACAGTAACCGGCTCTATCGAAGCTCAACGTCTCTCGGCAGATCGCACAGTGAGAATTTAACGAAGTTACCGACCGCGTCCTGTTTCAAACGAGAATTAGGACCACCGAAGACGGCGGCAGAAGAATCCACCGTCGAGAGCCAAGAATGCGAACGGCGGCGAGATTCAGCGGAGCGATCGCAATGAAAAATCGCGCGGCGTATTACGAGCGAGCACACGAAAAACACACTGTAGCGACAGCCTCGTCATAACTCTTCCCCGCTGATAATAAACGGAAACGACGCGGAGTCGCCTTGTTCTTATAAAAATGTATGCGGCCGAGGGCCCACGCTCGGTTCGCTCCCGTTAATTACAGCTAAGGGATTTATCGGCGGGAATCGCCGGCCTCGGCGAGACCGGGGATCGGGAAAAAATGCACGCGTCAAGACGGGACCTGTACGACGTCGTTTTGATTCATTGCCCGCCGGCCGGGACGAAAATTACTGGTTGCACCGCCGACTCCATTTTTCGATTCTATCTGCGTCGTCACGATAAGAAATCCGTGCGGGCCCGCGTGCCGCTTACGTTATGCACGGGGATCCGGCGATCACGCGACTTCGTACACCACTGGCTACCAAATCGCACACTTTTCCAACCGGGGACAGCTGTTGCTAGTATGCGAGTCCGCCATCGCGCCGTCCATAGCCTCTCTGGGATTATTATATACGCCCGCGGCCGTGATAAACGTCGCGACGCGACCGCCGGTTAATAATTCAGCTGCTTTGTTTTTTGATCACTGATAGACGGCCTGCCGAGGATCTGCCGTGCGCGAATATCGCATCGACAGCATCGCTTCACGCAGATATAAATTTAGGCTCGCCATGTCGCGGGAAAATCAATTGTTCTCTCGCAGCGCTTTCTGCGGGGTCGGGGGGCTCTTGCTCAAAGCGATCTTTAGCTACAGGTAAAAAATGAAACGGGAATTAACAGTCTAGTTTCTTAAAATTGCAATGTTTTAATTGACTGTAAATTTATAGAAGACACGTGAAGATAATTCAAGATTTCTGTTATAATATAGTGATACCTAGAACGAATTAAGATTATTAAAAAACATTATTTTCTAATTAATTCCTATTTCTTGTAACTAATGTAGACCATTTTTATTTTGTACCAATAACCGTTGTCTATACATTAGTACAGTACTTTATTAATATAAATAACACAATTATCAATGTATTAATGTTTCATTAATTCCTTATCTTTACTCGTTTAGCCACACCACACAGTGCACATTGCTCGAAAATAAAACAAATTGCTTCAATAATATAATCTATATCTAATAATATAAACTATACCGAGTTCTTTACCAGGACTTAATAATATTCACAGCTTTAGCACCGACAGTTCAACCGCGAAACAATAAAAGTCCGTTTCATAACTATGAAAACTGGAAGCTCAAAATTTGAGAAAGTCAGAACTTGAAAATCGCTAACTCCTCAGCTCTTCGGGATCGAAGGCTGAACAAGGGAACCTCGACAGCAGTCCAAGTACACGAAATCAACAGGTCCCATCTCGAATTGTCTCTCAGCGAAGATACAGCCGGTAAACCGCGTTCGAAGTTCCGAGGTAAACGTACAAACAAATTGATTCGTGACTGGATCCTGGAGGAACCACTCGAGGATTTTAATATAGAGTCACGAACTGTCGTTCGCGGTGGTTGCCGGGCGAGAAAGCCGCGAAAGAGACCGGGCTGAATGATAGCAGGCGATTCGTCAGAATTTTTCTTATCACTCGCGACAGAGATAGAGGCGCCGCGCGGCGGTGCGTGGCAGCCGGGGAACTTCACTTGCTCGTAATCCAGTCGATTTGTACCAGTCGGCCAGCGTACCGGTGTCTAATTACAGGTACACGGGATTCTAATTGTGCCTGTTAGCGCACACATCGAAGGGACTCGGTGGACGGAATGCGCCGCGATCAATCTCGCGCGGCCGCTCGTTTCTGAAACGTTCGAATGCCCCGTGATTGTGGACAGCCAATGTCCGCCATTGAAATATTGTCAACGCTTCCGCGTTTCCTGCGAGGATCGGGGATGGCAGGTGGAAGCTCTGCTGGAATCTCGTCTGAATCGGTGCGAGGGAAATAGATACTTGGTTTCTGGAAATAATTACAAAATCGCGAGCCAGAGAACACGGTTCGATCAGTTGTTTCATTCGTGAAAAATTAAATTTCGAAAATTTTTTAAGAAAGTATCTGTAAAAGAAGCTGCTGGTATAGTCTAAATGTTTTATGGAAAAACATCTGCCATGTTTGACTTTGTAGAAATACTGACGACATTGTGATCCAGATAATAAGGGTTGATCAGACTTTCTGGATTATGTAAAGACACAGCGAGAACCTGTCGTGCTTAATTTAGTCTGTAGTCGCAATTTCGGTTCAAGATCAGATTAGTTTGCATGATTTATTAGGTGAGAACCTATAATGACGACCAGACACGGTAAGAAAATGCAACGGTAGCAAATATGACGCAGGTGTTCCCTATCTGGCAGAACGAAACAACATATGACAAAATAAAAAGCACATGATCACTTCTCATTTCTTTCTTAGGAATTTAAAAATCTAAAAAGTCTAACGCTCCCATATACCAACAATTTGTAGCCACGAAAAATTTGGTAAGCACGTAGAATAAATTTTCGAGCCGTTAAGAGCATGTTCGAGGAAAGTCGCAACCGAGAAGTTAGGTTTGTCGGAAGCTCCAGCTGCGAGCGAGGAGTCAGCCGGTTGTTTAATTGGCGGCGCTTAGCATGCTCCCTTTAAGGGCTCCGAAGTCTCGGTGTATCGGAAAGAAGCGAGCGAAGCCAGGGGGTGGAAGCGATACTCGAGACGAAGGGTGGCCGGTACGCAAAACGGGAGTGGTCTCCGGGGGGATGAAAAGCGCCATCTTCCCATTAGACGCGAGATTGATTTTGCGAGAGCTCTCCTTCACCGTAACAGGCCGACGCGGTGTGTGTACCTCCTTCTGCTGTTGCCGGTGCTCCTTCTGCTTCTTCCCGGAGAGCGCTAATGTGATTAAAATAATCCGGCGATAATCAAAATACAAAGGGCCGACCAATTTCGGGCGAGCGACTCCCGCACCGTAATACCATTAAGACACGCCACACCATAAAAAGAGAAATAAGGGTTTCCTTCACGAGCGGATAATCGCGCGTCGCGAGGCGATTATTAATCGACCTTGCGCCGTTGCTGCTGGCCGACTTTTTATTACTTTGTTACGCCGATCGAGATAAGAGGATCGTGTTTGACACACGGTTACATGGGAATTCCTGTTTTTCCGTTGAGTTATTGTGCAATTTTTAATGAACTCCCAGCACTGCGTCTAGCAGAGTAGTTTCTTAAACAAAACTAAACTCTATTGTACGTGCAATCACTTCTAATTCTCTCGATTGCTGTTATTTATTTCTTGCAACACGTCGATTTTAAATTTTGTTGAAATAGTTTCTAGATTTCTTTGGTATATTTTTCAATAGCAGCGGCTATTTTATTATAGAATTGGTAGTCAACCCTCAACAATGTATTCTAAAAATTTTCTATCGCCATTTTTATTTAAGGAACAATGTTTACCATTTTTAAATGGTACAGGTATTGAAAATTATTTTTATAGACTTACAATAGGCAGACTATTAAAATTGTTGCACATGTGTAATTATTTTTGCGAGGACGTACAGATAAAATTATTCTTTGAGAACATCCCTTAGAAAACAACCTGTATTTAAATCACTCTAAAATTAAATTTAATGATCGAATTTTTATTCCATTTAAAAATTAACGCCAAGGAAAGCTCTTCTAAAATTCTAAAACACCTTCAATTATTTTTACATCGACGTATGAATGAAATTATTCTTTGAACTACCTCCTTGAGAACAACCCTCAGAGTACAACCAGCACTTAGATCACTTTGCTCTCGCTCAAAAATTCAATTCGGTGATCGAATATTTGTATACGAGCAATCTGGTGAAAGGGGAGAGGAAGCAGCGACGAAGATTGATTTAAAAACGAACGCCAGGGGAGACAGGAGAGAGAGAGAGAAACTCGCCGAAAATTTGGCGCAGCTCGAAATACGTGTCCGAAATATGAGTAGGCCGCCGAAGAAATTCCAGGCAATCAATAACGACGAGGCGAGAGCGTCGGTAAAAAGAAGTGCCGGCAGACTGTTGCGGCGCATGTGGATCGGGTCCTAATTAAAGGTAACTCGTGATATTAGTTAATTTATCGTCGCGGCACATAAACGTCACTTCTCGTTCGGCTGATTCGTATTTAGAGTCAACAACGCGGGCTCGGTTTTCTTGGATGCTCGCGGCGGCCTGGAATAATCGGAAGGATTCCTGTCGATTTATTACGTCGCACGCTGTAACTCAGCGTAACGCGATTAATGAACCATGCCGCGGACCTTGTTTTGCGGTTAGGTTTGCGGCTGCCGTTTCGGCGGTGCTCGAATTGTCGTCGACGAGCTCCTACGGATCTTCGAACCTTGATTTACCGGATTTTCGTGCTTGCTGGCTGGAATTCTGCGGATAAACTACGCTAGGATTAAAATTTGGAGTGAGGAAAGGAATTTTAGGGGTGGTGATGATAAGACGATTTAGGGTTGTCGGAGTAGGAGAATAATTTTGGAGAAATTCTAAAAATACGCTTTGCTAAAATTTAAAGAAAATGAAAATTTATAGAAAATCAGAGAAGTAAATATAAGGGTGGTAAATATAAGACAAATTCCGTCCTGATTATAAAAGGGATGTTTGGTTAAACTGCAATTATTCTTGCAGACTCACAGACAATATGCAACAATTTACCGATAAATTAAACGATATATTGAATCACGTTCGAATGTAATATCATTAAAGAAGAGTTTCAAAGTTTCATCCCCTATTCTGCCGAATTAATATCAAAGAAATGAACTGTATTTATAAAACAATCTTCACATATACCACTGTTCAATATCAGTCAGCATAATTTTTCCCATAAATGTACAATGTCCTGAGAGAGAATCGTCCGAAAGAAATCGAATTCGATTCGGATTTCTCTCTCGCGACGTCTCGATCCGATCCAGCTGACCGGCTAATTGCAAGCGATATCGATCGATCGTGACGTCCGAAGGCTTCACTTTCTCGCGGACGACACGTGAGAATCTCTCAGGCAATAACTCGCTTGCCCGTAATTTCCGCGACGACGACTCTCCGTCATCCTGGGCGAGAATAGAACCGACAAGGCCGGAACTGTATCTGCTTGATGATTACGCACGTTCGACGATCGACGGGATGGGAAACGTGCCGGCAATTAGCGGCAATTACTCGTACGATGATTGCGACGAGCTTTCTTGCGGCTCGAGAGTTCATAGGCGACAGACTCTTATTCTTCCTCGTATTTTTCGTTAGCCGAAGTAACCCCGGCGATTTCTAGAATCGCATTTTTCCAGATGTTCGAATTCGTTTCCTCGAGCGGGGAGAAAGTTCCTCGAGGATATCGGAGGACACGCGAGACTTCCAAGAACAAAGTAGCAGCCGAGGTAGGGGGTGGAGGCGGTACGGGGGTGGTGAATCTTATTTTCCGTCGCGACAGTTTACACCGCCGGGGGGTGGGTCGAACCGCGAAGGATTTAAAATTTGTATAGATTAAAATAAAGTTTTTTATCCGGCCACGAGGGTGGAAGCAGCAACGTCACCAGACAAGAACACGGGGGTGGCTTCGGTTAAATCAGAGTGCAACCTTGAACTGGAGGAAATCTTCCGAATCGAGAAATTCGTTAACATGCTTTTAACGATGATTTCTCTAAGATAATGATACAGTATACGATAGAAACAAAATAAGAAAAATAAAATATATTCTGTACAGGAAAAATTTAATTAGGAAATTTGCGAATAAGAAAACATAAAGTACAGTCTGAGAGATAATTTTGTGTAGGATATTATCAGGGCGATTGAATAATAAAAAGGACAAAAATAAATGATACTGTGCAAGAGAAAAGTAGTTGCATGCGCAATGCAGTTTAGGGGATGATTCTTCTTCGCTGAAGTGACTCGCGAAGCAGTAGAAAAAAAAACAAAAATAAAGCACATTCTTTACTAACCTTCTCCAACGACCCAATTTTATTTTATTTTACTTAATCCGCCCACAAAAATCGCAGATCAGTATAAAAAAAGGTTTCACATCCTCGTTTACGTCCGAGGGAAAAGTATTTCGCGGTCGGGCAAAAGAAGAATTCGCGGAAGGAAATTCGCCAGGACCGTAGCCACTGTCCACCGGTTCCCGGCGATTTATTCCCGGGCAACTCTCCGCCTTTCAAAGTTCTCCGCGGGATTAAGGGGAGTAATTTAATCGTAATTAAGTGTCCGCACGTTCGCGTCTAAGTACATAAAGTTTACACGAGCGCGGGCCACTCGAGGGACCGGGTCTCTCGCGGTGGACTAAAGGGCGCCGGCCAGTGGTCGGTTTAAACAATTATCACAAGGGTTGCAGCTTGCACGAGTTGACAGGGGTGATAAGTTATAGCGCGCGGGGGTTGCTTAGGAAATGCTGCGTGTCGTCGCGCAGCTCGCTTCGACCGCGATGAATTACATCTATTACTCTAATGCAGCTTTTCTTCCTAATAACCTTTTCATTTCATTCGGCGAACGAAAACGAACGTAATTGGCCAGTTAGGTTATGAGCCCGGGGATTCGCGACGAGGACGCTGGAGAGCTACCCGTCGCGTTCGCAAATTAGTGGAATTAAACGGGTTTTTTAGAAGCCGGCATGGAAGCATTAATGAATGCCACATTGTTCCTTTCGCACGCGCTTGTATTACGTTCTTTTGTTTTGTGCGATGTGCGAGCTGTTCA
>CM052158.1:8494447-8517683 GCA_028455555.1 Augochlorella aurata | reverse complement strand
AATCCTAGTCAAACGCACTAATAAAATAAATTCTTAATAAAATAAAATTCAGAATAAAGATTTCTGTAATTCCATCGCGATAAGAGTAATCTCCAAATCTGTCAAAGTAAACCGAATCTATTCTAGAAATTACGCTAATCACAAAGCAGTATTTAATTCTACAGGACTTCGTGCGTGCTAGTTCTCGATCGATACAGCGAACTTTTTCTATTCCTTCCCGCAAGATGCGACTTTCTGGAAGCATTTTCTCCTGCGCGCATGCAAATCGCCCGCAAAGTGAGACAAACCGCGATCGCCAGCTTTAATAATAATTTCATGGAAATGTTCCAAGGCAGTGTCGCGGAACGACGACATCGTCCTTGTCGTCTCGGCGAGTCCCGCGGCCATATCTTCGCTCGGCGAACCCGAGGCCGGTGAATAATTCCGCGAGTTTTTGCGCCGGTTACTCCAGTCACTCGTAAAAAGAATGTACGTGTAAAAGAATACACGGAATCTGTTCCGCCGGTGGTAATAAAAATGTAGAACCCCTCCGACGATGAACTAGAGAGAGCGAGCGAGGGCTTAACCTATTGTCAGTCGAGAGATTATCGAGTGGTTGAAGAGTACCGCGGATTAAACGGCACTCGCTTGAATTCGTGTGGTTTTTTGGTCTTGGGTAACATGCGAGTTCGCACTTTCACTTAATTTCACCTGTCCCCCACTTTGATGCGGCCGTCGTGAGTCATAGCGAGCCGCATTGGCTGAGTTTCTTTTTTCTGGTCGAGGGAAACGCGATGTTGCTATTTAGGATACTTTTAGGCGCTTTAATGTTCATATGAGTTTAAAAATTGTGTACTCAATGGCGTCGCAGGAACAAGGGTTGCGTTTTTCTGAATATTATAGTATACGATCTGCTTAACACTTTATTCACCGGAAGGCTATTAATGATTTTAGAAACAATTATTACATCTTATTAGTCTATGTGTCGAATTATGGATATGATTGTTACAGCTTTTGACCAATTTTTTAAGAAATGCTGTTGATTTATATCTTGAAATGAAAACAACCGACACGTAAAGTATTAAAAGGACTTAGAAAAATGTTTTTAAAAATTCTATTTGAATTCCAAGGCATCACAGAGAGAATATTATCGATTACTGAAATCGAGTGAAGAATCAAATATTGAAAATAACAAAGTACATAAGAATATAAAAACAGAAGCATTAAAAATGAATGAAACATAGCTAAACGAAAATCGCTTAGAAAACATGATTAAAAATGAAATTAGAACAATCAAGGTATCGCGAGCTCGGTGTTTCGTAAGTCGTTACACGTTAACCGGGAGTAAGACCAGGCACGAAGGCGGTCCTCGAAGTGGCCTAAACTCGTTTCGGGGGTTGGTCCGCGCGACCCTCCCGACTGCGGCTAATAAATCGCCGGCGCGGGACTGTTTATAAACCGTTTAACCGTTGGCAGGTATCGCGAAGTGGTACAGAAAACGCGAGCGAAAAACCGGGGGAGAGACGTCGGTGTCCGCTCTGGCGGGAAAAGCAGCAAAGGGAACGAGCACTATGATGGATGAGCGTGGACGAGTCGTGGAACTCCGCGGCGACAATAGAAACAAATTATTAACTGTCTACTTAGTAACGTTGTCGGCGTGCAAACGTCAATTACCCGGCCGGAACTTCGATCATTCGAGTTCGTTAACTTTTGGATTAAAACTCACTCGGTCGCCCTCGAAAATAATCGGAGCTAATTTACTGTAAACTCGGTTATTTATTGTTGCCGGCCAGCAGCCGTCGCTCGCCGCCGGTTACAGTTTGTTGGCCCGTTTCGTTTTATATTCCTGTAACTGGCAAGTGTTCAGTGCGCGTGAATATGACGAGAAGAATGCCGAATATCCGTCGACCGAGAGAATAACAAACGAATCGGTAGACAGGTATGTTACATGGGCCGCTGGCAAGGTATTGCGATCGAGAAACCCGTGTCAGTGGGTCTACGGAATTAAAACAATACGCTGCAATTTGCATTATATTGTTCAAAAATGATAACACGCTTCCTTTAACAAAAATACGTTTGTTGTAAACTGCGAGGACAATAAAGTCGCTTTTAGATCGGTGTGCGAGGATTACGTGGATCTGCGCTTGCATTATATTGTTTGAAAGCAATAAATACATGACGGTAGAAAATGCGTAACCCTGAAACGCGTCTGTTGCTGTGTTAAAGGGAAATGCATTTTTCCTCGGCATTGTAGATAATAAAATCGATTTTAGATTCCAGATGGACGATTACATGGGATTGCAGCTTGCACTGCGTAGATCGAAAGCAATGCATGCATGTCTACGGAGAATACATAACCTAGAAACACGTCTATTACTTCGCTGAACGAGAATACATGTTTCCCAAGCCTCGTAGACGATAAAATCGATCGTAGATTGCAGATGGATGCGTTCGGAGGTCACTGATAAGAACTGTGTAATAATCTGCACATTGTTTAGAAACGATAAGTCGACAGAAAGTAAAGATAGAAATACGTCTATTATTTTGTTAAACAAAAATACATTCATCTTAAACAGCGTGGACGACGAAATCGATTTTAGAAGAATAGAAGGATAAAACATTCTCCGAGCAGTGCAGACGATAATTTAAATTTTCTTAAATTCAAAAAGGAAGTTGAAATTGACGGATGCAGCTCTGAAATAAAGATGACCGCCAGTCGAGTGGAAGGAGGCGAAAATAAAAATGAAAATTGCAGTGCTGCGTTCCGGTAGGCAGCATTTCGATCTCGACAGGGAACAGGAGAAAAACCGTGGACAGTTGCACCCTAAAAATCGAGAACGTAGCACGGTAGACGCCGTGAAAAACAATTCCGTGCATCGGTATCGCGCAAATGGCCGCCACGGCCGAGGAATTGCAATCTCTGTCGAGGATCATGGTTTTTCAGCGCGCGTTTCCTCGACGCGGCGTCCTCGCAAACATCAGCAACGATATCAGCTCTGTTCTTTTTGTCGTTACGCCCGAGAACTCTTCTTTCTCCTTCGTCTCACCCCCCTGCAGCGTCCCCGTGCTGCCACCCATCAGCCCCCCACCTAGGTCGTTCCTTTCTCGAACGTCGTCGTCGTCGTCTTCGTCGTCGTCGTCGTCGTCGCAGGACTCTCTCGTTTTATATTAAAAATGAACTGTCGCTTCCACCGACCCGGCAGACGGGCATTTGACTGTACTGCCGCCTTTTATTTGATAAATCGCGGGAGACGACCTTCTCTCTTTCGGTCATCTGAATTTCTAATGCATTATTTTCCCCGGCACCGGCCACCAACCCCGTGTGTCGCGAGGGTGAGCCAGACCGGATGAAGAAGGGAGAAGAGGACTATCCATCCGCGTACAGAGGACGCAGCCGACTGATCGTGGCCTGAGCCCGGGATGATTTTGAGTTCGATTTAATTGTTGCCCGGTGTTATCGTGGATTGCTAATTCGAAATGATCGATTCGTTGAAATATTGAAATTTCGAGTATGAATAACTTGTTTAAAGTTGCAGCAAACCGGTTGAATTTTGCTAGACGAATTGATAGATTATGTGCAAGAGAATTTTCTTATTTTATCATGTCATTATGTCATTGTTATGTTTTATTATTGTTTACTTATTATTCTCATTATTATGTCTTATTATTATTTATTTATTCTTCTTCTTATTATTATTATTACTTTATTTATCATTATTTATTATGTCTCATTATTGTGTCATTCCCTTTATGTCAGCCCTTTTATCATCTCGAAGAAATTCAAATCTGGTCAAATTCTGAAAAAGTTATTCTAAAAAGATTCTTGAGGTGAAAATATATTTGCCAAACTACCGCACTGAAAAATGCAATTAAAGATCTTCTTTTTTAAATTGTACGTCAATTCTTCAATAAACAATTCAGCATAGAAATCACAATATATCACCTCCAGGATCAATTGTCTCAATGTTGGCCTAACTCGAGCAAATGAATACGACAGATTGAGTACCTCTGAATCATGAATATCTGGAATATCTGATTAACGATCGAGAACGTTGATCACTTTATTCTACACTCGAGAAGAAGTCCCGAAAAGCGTCATTGTCTATGTCGGATAACGAATTATGCGAAATATGCGACGGAAGCGTTCCCAAGTGCATTCTTCCTCTTGACACGCCCGATCTCACGACGCGCGACAGCCAGACGAAAAGTAGAGCGATTCCAAAGAGTACTTTGGCAGATCCGCACGCGTCTGGACTCTGGATCCATGCCAGAGCAACATGCTTCGTCAAGTGCACCATAATAAGAGACGAGCGAACGAGGAATCTCAGACGGTAAACAATCTAATTCCTGCGTTTGCACCAAGTCCGTGCGAGAAGTCGAAAGGTCTCGATCACAGATACCGTATATAAACGCTGGACACCTTTGCATATAGCTTAAGCAAGTTGCAGGAGCTGAAGAAACAACAACCTAGTTGTTGTAGATCTAGTAGCAGATCTTTCTATTTCCTTGATACTTCCCCAGCGTCTGTGCTTGTGAATCTAGCACAAATCATTGAAATTATATTCGTTTAACTCTGTGCAATATCAGTAATTTATTTATTATTTTCTGGCAAATAAGAAGCTGCATTCGATTATATTGACTAGAATTGAAGCGGTATTTATCGCAGTCAGAATACTGAATTGTTTAAAACAAGCTGATGTAAATGAAATATTTTTAATTATAAATAAAAGACATTTGAATCGTCGAAGTAATAATTAATGGTAACTCGCATCTACTAAAAATAAATCAAAATGACTGGTCTCTGACTGGTTTCTTCTACAATTCCTGATATTATAAAAACATTTTTATTAGAAATTTTTAAATAAACCTCTTCATCCAAATACACATCATCATATAAATCGCAGGATGTTTAAATAAATCAAGTTTTCTCGGTGATATAATACAATAAGTTAATTAAGGGCTCGATAGTTCTAGCGTTAAATGGTCCAAACAATTCGCAATTCGAGGAACAAAACAGTAACATTCTGATCTTGTTCGATCAAGAACAGTCCCATCGGCAAAATAAAGTGAAACAGAGCAGCAACGAAGGGTCCTGAAATCGAGTGCTCCCGTCGATTTCTTGATAAAGGTGATTGAACGATTAGGACTCGGCTGCGGCGAGAGAGCTCCATCGCAAAGAGGAGAGAAAGAAAAAGGGAGAAAGAAAGAAAGAGAAAGAGAGAGAGAGAGAGAGAGAGAGAAGCATCTAATTTAAAGATTCATTGGCAAGTAAATCCGCGGCGAATTAGAGATAACTCTCGCAGGAAATCCCGAGGTCCTTGGAGGACGGTGCGCCGCGTCTCCGGGGTAAAGGGGGTGGAGAAGCAGCAGAGGGGTGCTCTTAAGGCTATGATATCACCGGGAACGTATTTAACGGAGGATAAAGTACACGCTCGAGGAAAGAACTGTTCCTCGAATCTCTGGCTGTGCGAGATAAAGGGTGCGAGTCCCGTTCGATCGAATAAACGCGAGTGCTTCTTGTTTCTTTTTTCGACGAAATGATATCCTTTCGTTATTTCACTTCTCTGGATTAACCCTCGGTCGGTGGACCATCTTCACGACTATGCAATTGACGATAACTATGACTCCGATTAACTGATTCATTTCTGAAAATATTTCTTGTATCAATATTTTGATCACTCCTGTACGGTTATTTTGATTAAGATGGTATAATTGATGTAATTGACATAATTGATAATCGAATGATGCGAGAGTCGATGTAGTGAATGATCGAAGAATGAATGAGAAGTGACAAGTGATTGAGATTGTAATTGATGCGTGTTTAAATATTCTGCGTGAGATTTGTATTAATGCTTTAACTTTGTATTTAATAAATTGATGTAATATTATTATAATTTAAACACACAGTAATTTCAGTCCAAAAGTTAAAAGAAGAGACTAGGAATTTGGGAAAAATGATTGATCGATCTCGGGAAATAATTCTTGATCAATCTTACGAGACAATCCTTAATCAATTTTATGAAACAATGAACTCCTGTCGATGCAATTAAAATGCATCTCTTGTTAAGATTTAATGCGCATTCTCGTCTGTGGTAGAAATAAGGATAATACATTATGAAATATTTTCTGAACGATCATTTATCATTTTCTGTTTGTTCTAATATTTTTGTGATTAATGGATTACGCGGTTTAGCGATGTACTTTGCGGCGGCATCGTTTAGTTAATTCTTTTGTTGCCGGGACAAAGGGGTTGATATCGAGGAAGAAACTTTTTTCTAAAGTTCTAGACCGCGTGGGTGGCTGAGTCGCCAAAAACCAGAGTCTGGGGAACTCGTTCGGTCATAAAATCGAAGGATAGTTCAATTCTCCGACGTAAATCCTCGTGAGCCCTCTTACCGTATCTCCTCTAATGCACAAAATCGAAACGAAAAGTTTCTGCTGCTCGAGAATCAGTGAAACAATGTACAATCCCGCTGTCGTTCTTTGCATATTTTTTAAAACACTCGACTAAAAACAGCTTTATACGAATTTCAAAAACTACACAAATAATACCACGTTGTCGACAGTTTTATTGGCACCCTAACTCTTTTAAAACATCGTCGGCAGTTTAACAATTATGGACACAATCTTCTCAATAAAATAAATTGGAACTAAAACATTAACTTAAACAATCGTAACGTTACAAAAATTTTACTACACAAATTTAGGGATTAACTAGCGAATAAAATAAATTCAAATAATTCGGGTTTTATTTATGCATATATTTGGAACTATTTCAGAGAGAAAGCTAGGTCTATTTGGATTTTTATGCAATTTTAAAAGATATAAAATGCTTCTCCAATTTTTCTTTTTCCTTTTTAATCCATAATAAATGAGCTAATAAATCCAGAAGTGATTCTGGATTTTGTTTCTGCTATTATCAAATTTTAAGGAGGATCCAATGCTTCTAAAATTTTTCTAAAAATCCCACGATATGCTTTAGACCCTAATTCAAACCAATAATTTATAAGATCGCTAGCAGACAGAGCTGGAGAGATAGAAAGCTATTTTGTTTGAAGCTGCAACTTCGTGGGTGGTTGGCAAGCATCTGTAGGAATCGCAGCACCATCCCCCGAAGCGGAACACGCGGTTTACAGCTACACGAGGCGTTCCTCGGTGGTACAGAGCGGGTGTCGTTCAAATAATAAACACGGTATAACAAATTGATAATCCGGAACCCCATAATCGTACGCATATTTCGGCCCCGGAATCTGTGGCCCGACACTAAAAGAAGTTTCCACGCTCGTTGTTGCGCCAAATGGGCCGCCATAAAAGTGTGGGGTGCCTGCCGCCCCTCTTCCTTTCTGATCCCGTCCACCCTCGCTTCTTCTTCGTCCTCAACCTCCTCCTCGTTCTCCTCGATGCTCGACCATCGTCGAGCCGCGACCGGATAAAACTGTCTAGGAAATAGTTCGTATTTTTACATTTTCCAAACGCGCTCGTATTTCCGTTTCCGGGGATTTCAGCTGGGGGGCTTGCGAACCGCGTCTCGTGCTACCTTCCGATTCGATAGTAACGAAAATATCGTCGTCATTAACCCTTTCGATGTTCGCCGCGATGAGCGATTGCGGTAAAATGTCTTTAAATATGTCTATTTGCATTTATATTTGGTGATAGATATTTTATTAATATTTATTAAGTGTCAAAAGTCTGTCTCAAAACACAAAAAAGTCAGTCTCTCACAAAATTTAAGAGATTTGATTAATTGAAATTGAAAGTAGAAAGTCAAAATCGTGGATTTTGCATCTTAAATATCCTGGCCAAATTCAGTTTATTTGAATACATTGCAATAAAACTTAATTTTGACACTAAATTTACGTTCGAATTTTTTAATTTACGATCACTCAGATTGTAAAACGACATTCGTGAGTTGTTTATTCAATATATGCGTTGGTTGCGTAAAATATTAAAATAACACTCGCTAAGAATCAGAATAAATGTGTTATTGTTACTTTTATAAACTAATATAAAACAGCTGCTTTTAGTGGTAGGTAAATCCGGCCAAAAATTAGTGTCACGATTTCATTTAATTATAATAAAAGAAATAAACCGTACTGGTATTAACAAATCTAGTACGCACAGTGTGCAGCATAATTAACCTGATTATCTGGCAAATGTAAATATCTGTGATTACAGAGGATCATTCCTTTAATGACTCGTGTCCAATCCTCTTGGTAACCGGAAGTTATAATTGTTTAACGATGATGGTAATTATTACGGACCGTTCATTTACGCAGTAATTCGGGTTAAGAAATTGCGAATGTTTTAAACGGACACGCTCGCGAGTTCCAGAATGTTTTTATCGTTAGATTGAAGTTTATGAATAAAAATGTGCGATTGCTCTTCTTCGTGCAAGAAGCACGAACGTACTTTCAGCTTGTGTGAGATCGCTTGAAATCACTGGAACCGTAACTGCACGCCTGTCTGATTATGAACGACCAGTTCTACTTTAAGACAGTTCTTCGCTATGGCGGGGAGCTAAATTACGATTCTAGATTGCAATGAGAATCGCATTGAGAAGAACGAACATTGTATTTTATTTGTAGTCTGTGTAAAAGTCCAGGATCTTATGAGGGGTACTTTCTATTAGAAAATAAAAATTTGTTGCAACAATTGGAACTTAAACAGAGATTCTATTGTCTGACACCTCGACAGTACATTCGGACCAAAAGTATAAAAATTGTGATTTGAATATCAAGCTTCTGATAATTAATTTCTACAACTTCACAAGGGATGTCTTAAAAATTGTGTTGAATAATATAAATAAAACTATAAAGGATCTTTAGCGTAGTCAGCTACATTTTTGTCAGAAAGATGCTCTGATTCTGTTAATAACGTCACTATCTTAAGGAAACAATGGATCTTCGAATTTAATACCTCTACTGTCCGAACCGCAACTATTCCCTCGTGTCACCTGTGAACGGTGTTCACAGTGTACTTGTTTCCCGAGCCAAGAAGCTGGCTGACAATCATTTAAGAATCGCGTGTCCAAACACTACAGTTTCGGGGGAACAATCGACAAGGGAGCAAACTAGTCGAAGGCGACGGAAGAAGTGTCACCGGACGGAAGATAGCGTCCTCGGCGGAGGGTGTCCCGCGTTCTAAGGGCGATAGCAAGGAGGATAATGATAATCCAGCCTCTAGCCTAGCGGTGTCCCGGGGGATGCAGGGATTAATTGACACATCGGCGTTTCGGAGGCGAGTCTTCTGGGCTGGCGCCTCCGGTTTGCTACCCGGAGCGACGTGACTGATGAGACGCCTCGAACAAGCCATCGTGAAAAACACTCATGGATCCTTTTCGGCTGGTTCCTTTTTTCTCGCTGCTATCCGGCAAGAATTACCAAGCGAACCTATCGCCCCCGCCGAAGCCACCCCTTCCCGCGCGGCACCCCGCAAATAACTAATCGGACGTGGTTCCATCCCCTTCAGGAACCGTTCCAGACACAGCGTTGCGGCGAGACGACACGTTCCTGTTACAGATTGGAATTTAATGCGAGCCACGGTGACGCACGATCACACGCTGCCAAACCGGGGACAGAGGGTTGTCTTCGAGGACCCGGACGAAGATGACGCGCCACGTCTTCGGGCAACGGGGGTGGAAACTCCGCTAATTGAAATTTTCCGGAGGAGGATGGATTGCTCTCGCAGATCTAGAGCTCCGAAGCGCAGTGGTGACAGAAACTTGGTTAAAATGCTACCTTGGAAGCATGTAACACCTGTCGTAGTACATGTGTTCTGTACATTTATATTAGACAATGCAGATACATGTATAATATACATATGTATTACACAGTCCATTATTATACACGTGCATTTTGCAGTATAGTATTATGCATCTACTATACTTGATTTTAAGTACAGAATAATCTTCTTTTAAAAGAAATTTTTAACTTTCTTTTAGAAAGTATTGTATATTACGTATTGTATCACCTGAATGAAGTGACATACTCGTTATACTTTAAAGTCATTCATTAGTAGCACAGTATCCAGGAAATATGCAAACTCGTTTTGCAAAACTATTCAATTACTTTTCAATTTTTTTAAAATTAAGCTAGATGTTAACAACAAATATCAAGCAACCAAGAAAAATTGTAACCAAGAAGTACCTGTAACTCTATTAACTGTAACTATACCCAAACGAAAGCTACGAAACCCGGTTTGTGTACTCTTCTAAAGTTCCAGGTAGAAATTAAAAAGATTTTGTGTATCCTAATAATTACAAAATTGAACATAAATTAAGAAAGAGAACTATTTATTTATTCAAAATATTAGAACAACACTTTCAGAAGTGTAGATTATTGTTCCACTGCAAGGGTTGAAGACCGAGGCTAAATGACACATGGGGAACAAAGAATGGTTCACTGCGAGGGGTTAAAAATTCTTCGGGGTGGTCGAGCGAGTCTTAAAATGTCCTCTTTTACCCAGTGGTCATCGCGAAGGGGTTGTCGCCGATAAGGGCGACCGCGTGGAGGGTCGAAGGCAAAACGCGTGCATGGAGAGGGCCGAGAGGGTACGTGGGCATCGGTGCCAGCAGGCCGCGTGAGTTATGGCCGTCCCGACGCTCTCTCCCATTGGCCCTCGGCTCAATTTACAGATGATTCCGCGTGTTACCGCCTGGCCAACGGCTGGTTAACCTTCGTGCCAAACACTTAATCTTCCGACTGTGTGTCCCGCGACTGCCGCTTCAGATCGCGACTTTCCAGATAACAACCGGACCGAGTCGGGCCGAGTCGGGCCGGGACGGTCCAGCTCTGCTCGGCCTCGCCGAATGGTTAGATAAATGGAAAGAGGCGTACTATGGTGGCTATCGTTTCGAGGACCGACGCTCCGTGCCCGTCGGCCCTAGTGGCCCATAAACTTGGCCACCCTTCTGATCCCATTGCCAAGCTACCAGCGTGTACAGGCGACCTTCTGTCGCTGGAGCGTGCCACGGACCTATCCCCCGCAGATTTATCGGTCCTCGATGGGCCGACAATAGCCAACAAGTTGCTGGAAAACGATCGCGCACTCCTCTTCCTCCTATCGACACGGGATACCGACGATTCGACACTGTCTTTTGGGTCACAGGTGATTGAGGTCGCAGACTTGGGAACTGGTTCACACCTCGGAAGCTATTGGTTCATTTAGGAGACGACGCGAAGATTTCTTCTGAATAGGATGCTCTGGAGGGGGCGATAAACTTTGTTGCTCAAGGTAGTTCCTTGATTTCTGGGCAGAATTGTCATCTTCGTTCAGAAGTCTATTTAAGACTACTTTTTGAATAATTTATTGAAGACAGTTTAATTGTGGTTTATTTTTATAATGATTTATCAGATTAATCGTGGAACAATTTATTTAGTTTATGTATTGAACAATTTATTAAGGGTAGTTTAATTGTGAAATAATTTCTTTCGTGCGGTTTACGTGTTGAACAATTTATTAAGGGTGGATTAACTGTGGAATAATTTATTGCAGGCAGTTTAATTGCAGAACAGTTAATTCGGGAAGTTCATTTGCTGAACAATTTATTGAGGACGGTTTAATTCTGATACAATGCATAGAGTTTAATTGTGGAACAATTTATCCTGGTCCCTTTGTTTAGAAAATCGTGTCAGGTTTATGAAGACATCAAATAGAAGAATAGGATGGCTGTAAAAATTATACAAAATGTAGAATGTACCAAGTATGGTTACATGTATCGAATACATACGAAGAAATCCTAATCACTGAAGTTGGAAAAAATCGTAGAAATTAATTAAGGGTAGTAATCTTCTAATTTCGTGTTATTATCGCGGCTGCGATTTGTTGAGCAACAGTCTTATCAATTTTTCTGGAGAACCTCGAGCAACAGAGAATAGTTTCAGAAAATTTGGAAGGGAAACACTGGCTCGGCAATTAACCTTTCGAAAAGCCCGGGGCTAAAGGGGTAATTCTATAGATGCGATGCAAATTTCTACGTCTCTCTATCTGTGCACGCGGCATGCACCGTTGGCATTAAGTGTCTGGTCGTCTAGTGAAAGTTCGTAATGAAGTGCACATGGTGGACTGGACGAAGTTGTTACTCAACTGAATATTTTATGCTAAAGAGAAGATTAAATGTGTGTCTCCCGGGGCCTGATAATTAGCTTGGTATTTCTTAATTTGTATCTGGCATTGATATATATGGAATGTTTCTGGAAGAAAATCTATTTCTTCTCCGATGCGTAAAAATTGAAGAAGTGACGAGTATTTTGTTCATTCTCAACAGAATAATTGTGAGGAACTGGTAGAGTCGACATTGTATCATCTTATTGCTATCTGCTTGCCTGTTTATTGTTTTACCTGATTTTAGGGTTATTTTCTCCGAGCGAAAGCCATAAAAATGACCGAGAGTTCAACGCTTAAGTATTTAAAAAGACGTAGCATTCAACACCCTAGAAAGCTCTTTCATTCGTCGATTGTTCCGACTGTTGGTTATTCATCAATGGCCTCCGATTGCCCCTTTTTACAGTAAACTCAATGAACGAGTCTCTCGAGCGAATAAATCAAAATGAACCGCGCGTCGCGCATTAAGCCATTAATGTCGTTTGACTAGACCATGGGTGGTTAACATTCGCGTTCCAATTAAGTGTTAACTGTTCTCGATGTTCGATAATCATGTTCACAGCGATCTTTCAATCGGAAAGTCGGTGAAATCCCAGCGACTGCAAACTGCAAAATATCAAAGAAACGATGCAGAACATTTCTCGTAATCACGAGCCTTCACCAGCGAACAATGCTCGGCCAGACCACCGTAAACTAATTTTTCAAACCAGGTCTCCAAACAGCTAATTTGTCGATCTCGGACAAACAAAGCGAACATAAATCAAGGAAAGCCTGCAAGAAGAGCAGTCCCTAACGAAAGAAATCATTAGCCTCTCGGATCGACACATGGTCCGAGTGAATGGAGCCGGAGTCCAGCCGAATGGCCTAATCGACGTCAAACGAAACCTCAAACCAGAACGAATCGTCCGTAGGTTCTCGGGTCACGGCGAAGACACCGAATTCCCCATGACCGAGAACGAGCAGCACGATTCGTCCCCGGAAGACAATAATTCATCCTCATTGAAAGGGTTACGGCTGCGGACCCGCATGTGTTGGCCATCGGTCTATCGATTGTCCACTGTCTCTCTCTCTCTCTCTCTCTCTCTCTCTTTCTCTCCTCGTAGGAGATACATCATAATTCGCCGAGCAGAGTAGAGAATGTTTACGAGCAGCTCGGGGAAAACGCGCGGTTTTCGCACGTGATGGACTCCAGATGCTGGCCCTCCTCGAGGAAAAGGAGTGCCCGTCCGAGAACTGTCATTAGCCGACGGACACTGGGCACCCCGTGGCGAGCCACAATGTGTCCCCTGGTCAGGCGATACACCACGATGCTACCGGCACCACGCTAACGCTATAAACAGACGCGCCGAATCCTCGCCACGACGTTAATTGACTCACTCCTGTTTGTCGCTTCACCCCCGCGGTGACGGCAACCAGTCCTCCCTGTCTTAATTGATAATCACCGCCGACGTTTTTTCTTCAATTTTCTCGGCTGTTGGTCCCCTGATTTATGGACTCATCCAACCGCCGATTGGAAGCTCGTCTCGGCATTTACACGTTGTCGTATGGGGAACAATGGGAATCGAGCGAAAGCGATTTCAGGCCTGTCTGAAATTTTTCGCGCTGTCGGGGTAAAAGTAATCGAATCGTACCTGTTAGGGCTAAATCGCGGCTTCGCGGACCGATGCACGCTCGGCTTTCTAACGCAAACGAAATCGGGGAGTATTTAAATCGGTGATGTTGATTTTCTTTGCTACATTTTGTCTGTTGACAAAGACATTCAGACCCTGAAGCAAAGGTGTACTTTTTAGGAAAGATTAAACTATTTCCTGAAGAAACAGACGGTTCTTCTCCAGTCCATAAGTGATCCACTGCATCAAGGTAAACTGTTCCCTCACAGACCAGTTCTGCTTTTAGAGTCCACTTAACATCTAAACTTCCATCCCTATTCATCACCACAACCAAATACCCCAAGTAACTCAGACTGAAAATCTAAGTTCAATCGTATCCCTCGAATCCAACTAGTCTATTTAACCTAGCCCAGAATCACCGATCTCCTCAAGCTCTCTTTCCCACCCCAAAACTATGTTCCTAACTAAGGAACACCCTCGACTAGTTCGAAACGTGAACTCATCAACGAAAGCATTGCTTACCTTGCTGGTTGCTCTTCCTGGTAGTCTTCTTCTCCTTCATCCAGGGGTACTCGGGCACGTTGACGGAGGGGTCGGCGACCCCATGAGGATCCATCATCGCGTGGTACCCAGGATGATGGGAGCCAGGGCTGATGGATCCTCCGGTGCCCGGCGAGTGCTGTAGACCACTGTCGCCGGCCATTTGGGGCAAGGCGGTCATGAACTCCGCCATGGAAGGTTGACTATTGATGAATCCGGTCTCCGCGGTCCCGCATGTCGGATCCATGACTGGATGATGGGTCCCGTGCGGGGGCAGCCCGGCTGGGGCACCTGCCCCCGCGGCCACCGTGGCCAGCCAGAAGCCGCCCCCTCCGTCGTTCGCCAGGACGGGTGTCGTCGGCCTCGTCTTCAGGCTCGCTAGCTCCTTGCCTGCGTGGACCAACGCCTCGAGGTGGCCGCCGGGTTGCTGCACGTTGCCGGAGCTACCCAGCTGCGCCGATTCGTCAGGATCCTCTTCCTGGTGCGCCAGTGGCTGTTGTTTGCCGCGCATGGAACGACTTGGTCGCTGGATCGATGCTCGCGGGGTCGGACCACGAACTTTCGGGCTGCTACCGACTGGACCAGTTGACAGCACTGCCGAGAGTTCAAGGTGGTTCAGAGCACTAACGCATTCTACCGATGCTTGCGGGCTTCTCGAGTTTCCAGGCTGCTCCAACCGGCTACAGTATTCGGCAGGATTGCAAAGACCTCTGGATGGCTCCGGGCACTAGAACATTCCTCCGATGCTCGCGGGATTCGACTACGGTGTTCCTCGAACTTAGGGGAGATCCAACCGGCGCGGCCGACAGATTAGCAGGACTGCTAAGAGCTCTGGATGGTTCGCAGCACGAGGGCATTCCTTAGAACGATCGTCGAGTCTTAGCACTCCAGCTTTGCACTGGCATCGCGAATCTACCACCTGGGGGATTGATCGACTGCTCGTTCAGGCGTAGATCACTAGAACAATAATTCGGTAGCCAGAGAACGTGCTCGAATCTCTCGGACACACGGAACGACCTTAGCACTGAACCATCTCTACGTTTCCATACACCACGTCTACCTCCGCTCACTTCCAGGACCTGATTCACCAAACGCTGCGTGGAGCCAGGTTCACCACAAAGATCGCCGACGGGGGGCGAACCGGCGCGTCGTCTACTTGCACAGAACACTCATGCCCGACGCCGGACGGGTGAAGACAGGTGATCACAACCGCGGAAGCACTGTCACCCGATCGATTGTAACCGCGCGAGATCGCCGGACGGTACCGAGAGTGGTAGAGCGCGGCTACCAGGAAAGCGAGTTCCCGATCGACCGGAACCCAGGCTGGCGAGGCAGGCTGGCGATTCCGATGTTCGCTCGTCTAGCGGCGACGAGGACGACGACGAAGACGGCGAGCAGGAGAAGGGGGAGGACGAAGGAGGTGGAGGTGGACGACGAAGAGTAGGACGTCGGAGAGGAAGTGGGGAGCTGGCGGCAGAAACGAGGAAGGCGACAGCGGAGAAAGATAGGCGGCGTGAAGAGAGGAGGAACCGGGGGAACGAGGCAGGGTCTCACCGAGATGTAGGAAGAGGCGGAGAGGTGGCCTTCGGTAGGAGAAGGAGACGCACTCGGCGAGTTCCACTCGGCGGCACCCTGTCGAGAGAGTTCCACACCGCTCTTTTTCGCTTCTCCAGTGTTCTCCGTGGCGTGTCTCTGTTGTTACTGCTGTCTCTCTTGCCTCGGCTAGGTAGGGGGTCTCTGCGGGCTCCGTGCCGCTTCTCTGACCTCTCGGAGGGGGCATAGGAGGGGGTTAACGTGATCGAGGCCAGCCGAGCCGGCGGCCAATCGCCGCGCGGTATCAGGTAGAAGGAGGCACGGCCCTCCGGCGTCGTAGGCGGGGTGCAGCCGATCCAGCCGTTGCTCTCTCTCTCCCACGAGGACTCGGAGGGCTCGGAGGGCACGGAACCGAAGGGGCACCAGCACAGCCAACACGCAGACCCGCTCCACGCCGCGACGATGCAGTCCGGCGACTCTCTCTCCTCGTCTGCGTCCGCTCGCGAGCACGAGGCCGACTTGGGCGGTCATGGATTCCGGCGCAGATGTGGGCGGGTCGCGCCCGCGCGCAGCTAACCTCGGTCTGGCCACGTGGTGGGGAAGTTCTCACGTGCTCGGCCACGCGGTCCCCATACTCCTTGGCCACGGTGCAGGGGGAACGGCCGAGTAAGAGGTAAAAATCTATCCAGAGATCTCGCCGTCACGATCGACCCCTTCGAGAGAGAGGTGGATACGTGTTTATGGCCGCGGGTGGATAACTATGATCGCGCCGACACGCCGGTGCCGAACGGATCCCGCGATCCTGCCTCCCAGGATCATGGGAATTCGGTTTATCGACCTACAAGGCTGGGAACGCGCGGGAACCTACCGATTCGAGCTTCCTTTACTCGCAGGGTGCTTTTGTTTTCTGTGCTCGACGGATCCGTCGATGGATTCCCTGGTTTCTTGACGTGCCAAGCTGATTCAGTGATCCTTTCTTGTTGATTGGGATTCCTGATGGAGATTCTAGTGAAATTTTCGTTTCTCCATGCACAATTTTATCATTTTGTTGCACATTTTTCTGCCTCTTTAATTAAAATTGCAGCGAGTCGAGAATAAATTTTGATAGATTGGCTCTATTAGGAAGTATTCTTTTTAAAAATTATTTAAAAATTTGATGGAATTGTTTTAGCTGGATACTTTGGAACTACACAATGCAATCATCTCAATACTTTACTCCGTGTGCTCTCTTTAATCAAACTTTTCGAAAATTGCAGTAACCTGAAATAGTTGAAAGATTTTACATTTTATTTCTTTTCTTTTTGTATATGAAAGAGGAAATCGCTCGGAACGGACGAGAGAGTGACGGCACGATGCAGTAAGTTCGATAGGCAATTCAGTGCGGTGGGATGTGCATCGAATGCACCGATGTGACGTCGTCGCAACGGTTTCGGCTGCTGGGGGCGCCGGCTGGTGCTACGACGACTTGCCATGGGGCAGTTTTGATGACAGATTACCCTGATCCGCTTTGTGGAGAAGCTCTCATTTAGACAGCCGGTTTGATTGAAAAGTTCGCCGGCCGTTTAACGAAACGAACCAACAAAAAAATACAATATATACTCTACTACCCCCGTTCTCCGATACGCCCTGGAATGGAAATCGACCGGTCTGTCTTCATCCTTTGGTCTATCGCGTGATCGAGAGTTTCGAAATTGCTGTGGAAAAAGAAAATTTACCCGATCTGACTCTTTTTGCTAGATGCAACACCGTTGCCGCCCTTGTTCGTCATGTTACTTCGCGAAATTGGTATCAATGCAGTTTTGCATTCTACTTTTTATTGATTTAATCCTTATAGTAGAAATATTGAAGATTGGACACTGTGAATATGATTTTATGCAGTTTTTAATGACATCGAAGTTTTGAAAATTAATGATCTTTAATTTTAGTCGGTGTTACTGCACAAAGTCTAAAGGTGCAGATATAATCTTCATTCACGGCCAATCAGAATGCAATCACAATTTTCTTAAATATCTTAAAGTTCCTCCATAAAGAAACTAACTCTAAATTTAAGGGATGCAGAATAGTTTCAAAATCTCAAACTCTCCTCCTGAATGATTTAACGCGACCATTATATAAACCTTAATAATGCAAATATGCATCGATCTACAGTTTCCCGGAATCCATCCCCAATTTTCTGCACCGTTTACAAAATAATAAATTTAGGGGATGCATAACAGTTTCAAAATCTCCGAATCTTTTCTTGCTTACATTGCGATCGAATATCAGAGGGAAAAACTGTGCGAGACACAAGAATGTCACGATCGATGATCCAATGGATCACGGGGTTATAGAGCAAAATTCCATCGGGGCTGGAAGGGCGGCGACCGGCTCGCAAACGCTCACGAGGGCGCGGATGGCTCGGAGCGGAAAGCGGAGAGGCAAGAGAGCGAGAGATCGGTCGAGGGAGGAGAGCAGCCGCCACATCTGCCGCCAGATTTAACTATACATTACAGACACACGATATGTCAAAGTCCTATACTTCATATCGACTCCGCCATTTATTAAAAGTTTCATCGCGCGCGCACCGTCCCCGCTCCGCCGCGCGACCCCTTCTTTCCGCCACACCGTGGAAGAATATAGGAAGGATGCTCGAAATATACGAACGAAAACTTCCAAGGAAGAATATATCGGGGTGAGCCAACGGTGGAGGTGTCGCGCTCGGATTTTCCTCTTCCGATCTCGATCCCACCCCCAACCGAATCTCCGCAGTCTGACTTTTTACTACCCCTTTGTCCTATCAACGCCAGTTAATATTACCACTTTGTACATTTGTCGGCACTTGGGATATATGACGTCACAATTGTGTTATTACATGGAAGATCGAACGAAAATTAAGCAGTTTATTAATTCGCGGTGATTTGTTTATTTCTTTTTCGGAGGAATTTTCGGACTATTTCTATATTCTTTTGTGACAAAAATTGATTTTTAACTGCTATAAAGGACTGAGCTCAGTCTTTCAGACGATTCTCAAAAATGGTTGAGGGTAACTGAATAAATTATTTATGCTTTATAAATTCTTCTATTTTTAATCGTTGGATGTCTACTTGATATATAATTTTTCTATATTTTATTCATAGAGTTTTAAATTAAAAATTCCAAATAAGGCTCGAAAAACCAGCCACTAAACTGAGTAAATTATTTACAAATTGCCGTGTCACAAAATTCGATTTCCGACTATTGCAGTGCTTCGCTCGTTAGGCTCTTTAAGACGCAGGAGAAATCATTTGGCGATCCGAGAGGAGGGCAGATACAGTCTAGATTGGGGATGAAATTCAGCGTGGCAAAAATGTGTCTCGAAGAAGAAGAGGTCTCGTCGGTTGTACACGAGTTTCTTTATGCCACTCGATAGCCTATATATTAGGCATCTTCGCGGGAGGGTTGGCGATGTCAATATATATGCAAACGCCGACATAACGATCTATCGGTACGTAAATATATAAGGGGCGGGGGTGCGGGCGCAGGGGGGCGAGCGAGCAGAGAAGGAAGGCGTCGACAAAAAAGCCAGGGGGTGGGATAGTGCCGGCAGGGGTGGCGGAGGAGCTTGCGGAGGTGGGTGCAGGGGTGGCAGGGAAAACGGGCAAGAAGAGAGAGAGAGAGAGAGAGAGAGAGAGAGAGAGAGAGAGAGAGAAAGAGAGGAAGCTGGAAGCTTAATATAAAACTTCATTTCGCAATCGGTGGCAGCCGGAGAGGAAAAGGAGAGAACTGACAGACAGAAATTCCAGTTTCGTCGCGGAAAGCGGCACCGCGCCCGGTGGAATCCCATTTTTCTAGTATTAAGCTTAACCGAGATAAGATAAGAGGCGAAGTCTCGCTGATTTCGTGCGAGGACCGGCTAGACTCTGCGAGACACTGAAATTTTCGCCGCGCGAAAATCTGCCGGGGTCTTGGTAAACGACAATGGCTAACGTTCCGGCAAATGTACGGCTGCAGATGGCAGGGACGTTCGAGTCTTTAAACCATAAACTGCTCGTATGCAGAAAATATTTGCGGGTTTTCCTTTAAAAAAACGTTCTCTTTAATTATAGAATAGTGTTTAAAAATCGGGGAGATTGCAATCCTTGACAATTTTCGGTTGTTTAGGTGGTCAAATTCATTCGAGACAATGTCATCATCGGATGGCGTTAAATTCCCTGCAATAGAAAATTCACTGAAACGAAATGAATATATAAAATCAAGATTTATTTTATTAATTAATTTTATCTATTTATATAAGACTATATGAAAAGTATTCAGATTATATCAGAATGATCATTTAAAACTCCTCGCAAAATTGGTTCTGCAATTTTCAATGATACGTTTCGCATTTTTAATTTCAAAACAATTTTAAACAAAAGAAGACGAATGCGGTACAAAAATTCTAATACAACGGTTCTCAGTATTTCAACGGATCCCTAAATTACTGTTGAACGGTTCAGACCCCTGTATTTTCCGAAAACTTTTCGAATAACGGGGTGGCAATCCGCCCCGAGTCGTTCCGCGGAACCGGAAACGCAAGAGTCATCCAGCTTGACCGAAAGGGAGGCCCTGTCAGCGAAACGGGGAAAAAAATACGCCAGGCCAGGTCCGGGCCGACATCCGCCATTAAAAATAAACCATCTTTCGTCGCCATTTTAGCATGCCGCGTTCCCAGAGAGAAAGAGAGTGCGGGGCTCCGATCTGTCAATCACCGGATCACCGAAACGAGTCCTCGGCAGTGCTCGCTTTCCACAAGGGAGGCCCTCGCCCTTCGTCCCTTGGAAACACGACGCCCCGCCGACCCTTCCACGAACTTTTTTCTGCCTCGACGTCTGAGGTAAAAGCGAACTCGTTAAAGACGCCAAATAAAATCGCCCCTCGCCGCCGAGGCCGCAGGAAACGTCGCTTTTCTTCTTTCGGATTGTCCCTTCTTTAATTGCTTCTCGAACGACTGCCGCGCATTCGTCTGGATCTCGATGTTGCACTACATCGATCCCTTGAAAAACAATTCCGATCGTTCTTTCAACATGCGACCCTTTTAAGAAGGTATCCGTTACGCGTTTATTACAACAAGCAATAAATAAGTAATAAAATACTTTTAGTCGTTTGAATCGCATGTAAGAACAAATAAGCTCGATATTATTATAAATATTAAAAATAACAGCTTCCTGCTGCAATTAATCTTACGAACAGGCAATTGATAAAACACTTTACACAATGAAGTGTTTAAAAATATAACCGATGAGACAATTTATTCGATAAAACGGCTCAGAGTACATCTAAAGAAACATTTTATCCAATAAATCGTTTCCGAACGAAGCTGTCGAAATAAATGTATCCAGTAAAGCCGCAATCTCCCTGAAACTCGTCTGAAATCATCGCAAGCGTTTGCGAGACTGCTCGGATTAGCAAAGAAGAGGCTTGTATCTCGCCCGAGTGGTTCAAATGCGGAAAAAATTCGGTCTCGCGGCTGCAGCAGGTTGGCTCCGATACGTTCCGGCTGAGAGATCCGAAATCAACGGGGAACAAGGTGGAACCTCGATGGCATGGGTAGGGTGGGTGTGTGACGGAAAGACGGAGACGCAGACAGAAAGACGGAGAAGCGGCCGTTGAACGGGAGTGGCAGTTCTTGCGATTAGCGAGCGACTAGGGGAAGCTCTCGCTGCCGGAGTCTGAGGTTTTAATTAAGCATTCACTGCGGATGATATCGCATGCCTCTTTATACTTCATAGCAGCCAGATGTTGCTACGAGGTCCTTCCTTGCCTTAGGTCCTTCCGAGCCCAGCGCCAGCGCGACGGAAGGAACGTCGCTATTTCGTTTTAATTATGCATGTTTAATTTGCTTATATCCTGGCCCCACGATGATACGCGTTGCGTATCCTGGCAGACGTTCCTGGGCGGAGGCCACTCGTTTCCTTGCTGCCATCGGCTAATCTGCTCCTCCGCGAAGGCTCCGGGATAGATCCCGTCGAATCCTGAAATGAATCGCGGCGATGATGGACGAAAATGGAAAAAATTGTGTTCGATTCTGAACAAATTGTTCGGTGATATCATTAATCGATTAGTAATTAACTCGTACGTTATACAGGTGCGTTAATATTATGGAATTTTATGACGAGACGTAATATTCACTTCGGCACTTACGTGATACGGTTCTTGATTCAATGAGAGATCGCAGAACGCGGAGCAGTGTAGTTGGGGTGTGTGCCTCGTTACTCGCTTTAATTAGCTCCTCCTGCGAGCACAGAATAAAATTAAATGGAAAGACTGCCACTGGCCAGAGTTGTGTGCAACTTTAATTAATCCAGCAGAAAACATGCTAAAAATTCTGTGAATTATCTTTACAGAAAGATCGCGGAGAATCAAATTATAGACAGACCATGGTCGGTGTGCGATTTCAATGAATTCTTAGTAACGCATTGCGAAATAATAGTCCGCTTTGAAGAATAAAACGCTGCAATTACTATGTGATTATTTCCTGCAGAAACGATAGAAAACGGTAGCAGAAAGGATGGTTCACATCATGCAGAGATGTCGATCGAAGTTGCACACCGTGTAGACAAGTGTTCCATAACAGTAGTCCCTGTTGGAGGCATGATCGCAGAGTTGGTCTGCTCTTTGGGATCCTTTTCGGGGGTGACTGTTACAAAAGAGAGGGATCTCCCTGCGAGAACAGTCTCCTCTGGAACAAATCTACCCCGAGGACCGGAGGTATACAGGCAGGTCTAGGGCCGACACTTGGCGCAAATTGCCCCAGTAAGTGTAGTGCATTAATCTTTGGTTTGGTTTGCTCTCGGCCACCGCGTGTGTTGCGGTGGCCGCGTTTCTCGTAAACCCTCGACACGCCGCACATCCCGAAAACCTTTTTGGGTATTCCGCTTACACCCCCGAGTGTACCTCGACTCACCTAACCGCGCTCGCTGCCGGCCGTAATGTGGAATCTGATGAGACGTCCGTGGTGTCCTTCCACTATACTCAATTTTCCTTTCGAAAGAGTCTGCCTCATACGCCGCGTGAAACTATTTAGATTATTATGGCTCGTTGTGTAACATCGTCTAGCTGACTGGATTTCTATAATTATTTTTCGTGTAGTTGGTTAGAGACGTTTTCGAGCTAGTTTATTTTAGATTATATTACTTTAGATTATATTTTATAATTATAATAATTTAATTAATAATTATAATATTTTAGATTATATTATTTTAGATTATATTATTTTAGATTATATTTACATTATATTTAGATTTTGGGCTGGATAAATTAGATTTTGGTGTTTGTCCATGAAAAATATCTCGAAAATTTATAGTCCTCTTCTAAATGTCAAAGAAACGTTTCTTTTATTCATTCATACGCTTTTCGCATTTTAATGTCGTAAAGGACTGCGACGGAGCAAGTACTGTTATTAAAAAATATTTTAATTTCACTCTTGTTATACACTCTTTCTTCGTCTAGTATTATTACGCTATCTAAAATAATCC
>CM052158.1:8480419-8494347 GCA_028455555.1 Augochlorella aurata | reverse complement strand
ATACACTCTTTCTTCGTCTAGTATTATTACGCTATCTAAAATAATCCATTATACATCTATTTGCAAGATTAATAATTGCAGATTTTATGCACTCATGGCAAAAGCGAGTAGATGCAATGCAAAACAGTAAATACAGTAACCTTCTGAAAATAGTAGGACTGAAAGTAAATATCCAACTCCTGTCCATTAATAAATTATGATTAATACATTAATCCGTTAATAAAATTAATAAATCAATAAGCTTATTAACAACACTAATAACATTAATTCAATACAACTGAAGTTATCAGTCAGATTGGAGAGCTGCCTAGTTCATCTCGCAGAACTTCCGAGCCAAAAGATTCCACAACAAGTGCCTCCATAGAATCAAAGTGCGCGGCACCCTTCCGTCCGGCGCCCTCAAGTTCCACAGCGTTCTCCAGTGGCCTCTATCCCTTTTGTCCTTAACCGGTCACCTTAACCGTAACGTCCGCAGCCTGCTTTGGAAGACCGGCGGTGGTCTTGCGTAATGCGAATACCGTGTCGCATTCCGGGAACTCGGGGTCCCGTGGAAACCCTTCTTTATTCGATTAAATAAATTGGTAGCGATTACGTGGACGAGCCTCCGGCTAATGGAACCCGATAGCCGGTGATGAGCTGCGGGTAATTAATGGTGCCGATCCGGAGGTTCATCCAGTTTCCTGTTTATTTTCAAGGATTGCGTTCTGTTCTCCTTCTTTTCTATTTCTTTGAATACGATCGCCAGTCTACCGCGACTTGTAATTAGAACGGGGCTGTTCCCGGGAATAATTCGAAGTTTCTACGAAAATTTCGGAGTCGGACTTCGGGCGGATAATGAGCAGAAAAGTGGGCTAGACGGCTTACAGTTAACTATTTACGCTGGGAGAGTTTTCTTAAATCACGCGCAGCAGCTACGCGGACGCAGCAAGTGGCGTGTTAAATAAAATATGAAAGGGTATTATGTTGGAAGTAATTGCTCTACCGAAGTAGGACCTCGTATAAAATTGTTCTCGTAAGAATTCTGCGAAATAAATATTATCGATGAAATTAAAATCACTATAGGTATCAGCAGTCTCATTGTTGATCCAGTGAAAAGGGTTAACACTAGATTCTAGACCGTGCAGCCTTTTATATAATTTCTAGATCAGCGAATGTTTTGCCAGATTTTATTTCATGATATGTTCCAAAAGAAATAATTATTAAATAATAAATAAGTAAAATAAAAAATAAAGCGAATATAATAAAAATAAATAAAATAAATTACTTGAGTTTAGAATATTATTGTTCTCTGGAACATTATTTCCTGAAGTCGTATAGAATTTTGTATTAAATTTGTCGCAGAGCTATTCACCTAAGCCGTTTGCTCCATTGAGAGGGAAGATTAGGGTATTTTGAGTGTCGGTGATTGAGCTCGGAAGGAGTCAGGGGGGCAGCCTAAAGAATTCATGCTATCGCAGTGCACGATGCGGTCACGATCTCCATCAATTGCAACGTCGCGAGTGAATTCGAAGCACGGCTTCGCACGGGGTATCGCAAAGTGCGGTCAGAGCTTGATATTAGGCGAAATCACTATCCACCCGGTCTATCTACGCCGGTGTTCCCAGATTGCAATATAATGACGTCGTAAGTCGGCGAATAATTGCGGAAATTTGTATATTCAGCCCGGGTGACTCGTCGTGGCCTCGATCACACGTTCCTCCAGCCCGATGCATCCTTTATGCATCCACTAATGCGCTATGCTTCGATACCGAACGAATCTTTACAAATTCCCACTCAGAAAGCTCATCAAAACCGAAATATCCCTTGCTCCTGCTAATCTTGCAATTTTAATACGAGTTTCCATGTTCAAATTCAATTCAATTATTTAATTAAGACCTAAATTATCGTAAAAATAATCCACAGAAATTCAACGAAGGAGCATATGAAATTTTTAGAAATACAGTAGGTACCAGGGAAAAATTTAGACCTAAATTATAGCAACAATAATTCATAAATATTATGCGAAGAAACATAGGGGATGCTTAGAAAGGTAGTAGAAACTAGGACAAAATTCTAACATAGCTTATCGCAAAAATAATTCACAAAAATTGTACATCTTGTCATTGAAACAACTGACAGAAATTAAGCAAATTAATCACAGTTGATTTTTAGAAAAATAATGTAGAAACCGGAGGAAAAATATTCAGAAAAATATGAGATTTTTCTTGCGTTTCACCGCGGTGATTAAGACATATAATAGCAACGACGGCGTCCCATGATTTCACGTTGCAAACAGTGGATAAATGGACCTGCGACCATGGGGATGAAGAACAGACGCACACGCTTCCGCCACGGGGGTGCGATATATCGACGCTGCCCTTGATGTCGAGTCACGGCCGTGCAAGTCACCAGCCTCCATGAGGGGATGATGAGATGACTAAAGTTAGAACAGTGTCGGCGCAGCGGATAACTTGATACACCTAGGCGCGTGAATGCGATGATTCTGTGTATCCGCTGATCGATCGAGGACTCATCGCCTTATTTCCCATGTTACTAATACCATCGACCGACCGAGAACGTCACACCTAAACAGATATTCACAAGAAGCGTTTCAGCATTTTTATTTCTGCGAATAACCTTCTACAAACCAGCTCAAAACCTTTTTAATTTTTATCTGCAAGTAGATTATAATTCGACGTAAGCTGTATAATTTTTTGATTCAATTATTTATAATTTTTGCTATATTTTGTTATATTATATATAATATATTTTCTTTTTTCTTTTTTATTATATATTCTTTGCGATTTGATTATGTACCTAGAAAAATTAACTTTGTTAGAAAAATCAAAATTGTTCTCTTCGAGACTCATCTCCAGGTCGTGGTGTATTGGACAATTATTCGCGACACCTGTATCCTCGGCAAATTTGAACTCTCGGATCGTTCCGATGGCAAAGGGCTCGAAGGGCCGCTGAAATATTGGGTCAAAGAGCGCCCTGACGAGGAACAAGCCCGAACGGAAGTGTACAGAAGTTTCGGTGGTCCGCTCGATCGTTCCTGGCACAAATTACCTCTTTAACGAAAGGTAACCTATTCCTCTCGGAGGATCGAGCTCAGGAGGAAAGATGGAACGGTCCCACGGGGGCCAAGGGACGCCTCCAGGAGAAGGTGTACGCTAGGGTAACGTCGGTCGAGCGTCAGGACGCCCTTAGACCCCGTCTTCTTCCCCGGGACGTCCGCCAGGCGGACCAAGTGACAAATAGATGTACGCGGCCACCGCACGATTTACTCCTCGCGAAGGGATAAAAGCTTCCTGACAAAATCCTGCTGTGACAGCGGATCCTGGCGTTCTGGCCGTGTTGCTTCCACGGCGACTAATCGTCCTCGCGAAAAAAAACTCAGTCACGATCTTTCGACGGCTAAAAACCGCCTGTCGCTCTGGACGGGGATGTTGGGCCAATGCTGGCTTGGTGGACGCGATTTTACCAGGAACTGGCTGCGATTGGCTGACGGTGTGCTGTCGTGGCGTATTTTAATTGCTTCAGACTGAGCTTTAATCATTAGATCCCGGATTTCGTAATTCTATTATTTAATAATATACAGTGACTGGTATGAAATAAAATTGAAATCCTGTTTATTGTAACAAGGGTAGAGAATTTTTATTTTGCTGCAGGAAATAACTCTGACAGTTTCAAAGAATTTTATTATCTCTCTGTTGCAATTTTACGCTGTGACAATTAACATTAACATGCATATTTACAGTGCTAGCTCTGTCTTTGAGACGAAGATATTTACAGTAGATGAGATATTATTGCATTAATCGCAGAATTTAATTATCTACCTTTCGCAGTCCTCGACAAAGGCAATTAAAAATTCAGAGTTCAATATTTACTCAACAACAAAATATTTTTACCTTACTTCCAAGTCCAAGTTATGGATGAAAGAGTTTAAGATGTGACATTTTTGGCTATATTTCCAGATTCTAGACTATGAAAGTTAAAGTTCGCATTCCATTTGTTGCTTTAAAGTCCAAGGTATTAGCAGAGAATACCAAGATGTATTATTCTTGAAGCAGTCGTGGATTTTACAGCAGCAAACAACTATTCCATTAGAAACTGTTCTCAGCATCCCCTAAGCTACTCAGCACTGAACAGAGAGCCAAGCACTGTTTTTTCACAGGAGATTGTTTAGCAATCGGCGCCGCGGTGAACGGAGATTAACAGGAATATTCCCCATTTTCTAAATAAGTCTCTTTAGGCGGTTTCCTCCCGGACGATAAGTTTGACGCCGCTTTCTCCGTCTAGCTAAAGCCAGCATGAAGGACCGGGCGTCTCCTTCCGGCACTCCTACCGGTTATATCTCTCGGCTGCTCGGCCTTCCCCGAACCCACTCTCATTATTCCGAGGAAATTAAATATGTCATCTGATTCTTAAAGTTAATTGAACTTCGGCTCTGTCTCGGATACCTGCCCGATTTCCAATTCATTAGGGTAATGTGCTTGGCCCCGGCTGGGGAGGAACTTTGGGAACTTTGGATTAGGCTAATGCCAGCTCTATCTAGCTGCCTACGAAAAATTTTCCTGAAAAATACTTGCCGATACTGTTGCTAATAGAATGGAAACACAGAGAAATAATAATAGAGAAAATCGAGAACAGATATCTCGATTATTAAAATTCATTAAAATTGCATTGATTAACCTTTGCATTAATCAGCACTAGGAATTAATGACGTTCAGGGCAACTGACTTACAGATTATTGTTACATATTAATACATTATACATTACAAACTTACATAAAATTACAAAATATCATAAACACAAGTTCTATATGTTTAATAATATATTTCTATATGTTTAATACTGATTTTAAGTAGAGAAGAGTACTGCTTCCGGCGCTATTAATATTAATTGATTTATTATAAATGACGTGTTAGCTATTAATCTCGAAGAAACAAAATATCTACAGTATTATCTACTGAATCAATTGTCTGAGATGAATCTCGATCACATGAAAAACCGATCTCCACAAATCTCTGTTAAAAGTAAAGCCTGTCTCGCGAAACAAGTGGAAATGGTCGAAGTGCCGCCGCGCTTCGCGAAGATCTTAATTCGTTAACGCGAATCCGAGGAACACGCAGGCCAGATCCTGATTCACGTCCGGATGATCGGTAGCGATTTACCGAACGCTGATTTATCGTATCCAACCGGAGAACCGGCTCGCAATAAACTGGAGCTACGTCTAAATCCCTATTTTACTTACCGAGCGGTCGCGAGGGGTGAGTCGAGCGAGCAGAAAGGGTGAGAGAGAACGCGAGAGGGTGGAAAGCCGGAGGGAGGGAGGCAGTGCCGGGCCGTGTACTAAATTTAAAAGTAAAACCTCCGCCTTTGTTGCCGAATCCCCGCGCTGAAAGAGAAGGTTGCTCTGCTCCTCCGAGCCATTCAACAGATTTAAATGGGGCCCCGGGCGAGCCGCGACCGCTTCTTTTAGTTGTTTTAAAATACAGAGAGTCTGCGGGTTCAACGATACGCGGTCTGGATTTATTTCGATCGACGCTACCCTCTTCCCGATACCGTCTCGCTACTTTTATACAAGCTCCGGCGTGACCGTTTAAACATTCCAGAGGTTGGCGACCCTTTTTAGATGATTTTTCGTAGGAGAAACATTTCTTGGCGATTTTATACAGGTTTTAATTGATTTTGTGTTTTGTGATTATTGATACGATGAAACATTTTAAATTTAAATGAAAAATGGCTTTTTGGTCTACAGTGTTTAAATTTCGTATGACCGCCTTTATCACATTTTAATTTTAATTTGATTAAATAGAATGCTATAGTTTTGTCTTTTTGTTCGTGCGGTAATTAAATTGTTAAGGTTTTGAGAATTTATTGCGGAAGAATTAGAAGGTGTAGATAAGCGGAACATCTTTAAATCTATCCAGCCATGATTCAATATTGCAGACAAATTTTTTCAACATCCTATAATCGACGATGATTCTTGTAGATTACGTTGATCGAGCTGCTAACAGAGGAAGAATCCTTGCCTGCGAATTAAGCAACGCCTCGTGAAGCAGTTTACAATCGAACAACGAAAAGGATTCTTGAAATGATGAGACTAATAGCATGATCATCCAAGAATCGATGAGAAATGTAAATAATGATGAAGATACTAGGAATGAGTTTACTATTGCTAATATATCGATGCAGGCTGTTCCTAAATCGACGAAACAGGAAACGTTTCTTCTGTGGTTGCAGGCAGCCTTCCACCAGCGAAAGCTTTGAAAAATGTCGAAACCACCATGGTCACGCATCATCCACGGTTCACATGGTGCTCGTCCCACGATGATCGCGCTCGGTGGATGCTGCGAGGTAAAACGCCGGATATTCTGGCGTCTGTCCCTATTATGGAAGCCATTTCGCTGGCCCCGGCAAGCGGACATGCTGGTCGCCGCATTACGATAATACACCCTAATAATAGAGTGGCGGACGCTCGAGAGAAACAGAGAGCAAGAGAGAGAGAGAGAGAGAGAGAGAGAGAGAGAGAGAGAGAGGGAGAGAGAGGAATGAGAAGAGAGAAGACCGAGGCAACGTTGTCGTAGAGCGAGGAGAAGGCCCGGATTGGACGCCCGAGGCCCGTAATTGCGGCCGTACGATGATTATTGGCGGCGGAGGGGGCCGATCACGATCGAGACCCAGGATCCTCGATCGTTCCACCATTCCTCCGTTCCTTTCCACCGAGCACCACCGGCTTTCACGGGCTAAACACACCCATTACACTGAAAATGCGACTTTGATGATTGGGTGCACGTCCGAACCTTTGACTCTGTTACTCTCTTTCTCTCTCCGCGTGACTCGCCATCGCTAGACTTTGTCGACCTCACCGCGCCATTGTCCTTTTTATGGATTTAGGCAAAAAACGTAAATCGTGAGTGCTTGTTATTTCCTTCGCTGAAAGACGGACGAACGGCCGCACGTTAATAATCCTATTAAATATTCATTTTCTTTTTCCTTGATCGATCACTGCTGTGTTTTAATGTCAAGATCAAACTGCTCTTCATATCTCATCTTTTATTGTCCCCACGAAATTGGCAATCATTATTTTTCTCTTTTTGCGCGGGAACTATCGTTGCGTATTTTCTTCTGCCTGCACAAAAACAGACTTAGCACGCTTTGTTCTTTCTGTGCGAAAATGATTGTTGTATGTTAGCTTTTACTTTTATAGAAAAATGGTTAGAGCGTTTTTCTTTTTATACGAAATAAGAGTAGCATATTTCTTTCGTTTTTATACAAAAATGATCATAGTACGTTCTCTTTAACTTTTGTGGAAAAATAATCATATTATATTTTCTTTATTAGGTAATTAAATAATTACGATATATTCTCTTCATTTTATACAAAAATAATCGAGGTATATTTCCCTTTATTTTTATAGAAAAAAATATTCATAATCATATTATGCATATTATAAATATTAACTAGCCTAATCTTCTTGATAATCTCAATTTATCGATATTATATTTTTATACTAACTTCAACTGACTCTGTTAAAGCACGAAATTCTGATTAAAAGCTACAGCAGGCACAGGACCGGTTCCATTGTATAGCGTTCTGCCGAGAAATTATCGTGGCGTTTTATAATTCCGCGCCACGTGGAGGTGTTCTCCTCTGATCTCAGGAACGGCGAAACGTGGCCACGGAAGGGCCACTTTTTCCAGAAAACGAGGCGTGCAGAATTAATCTCGGCAACGAGGAGCAGGGGTCCCCGGCCATACTTACGTGGAACTTACGCGAGACCCCGTCAGCGTAACTGGCAAAAAGCTGACCCCTGACCGCGAACCACCTGCGAGCGCCATAAAGGGCAATGATATTTTTATAATTGAAATTAATTGCAAGTTGACCGCGGCGCGCTGCGAAACTGGGATACCGCGCGACTGCTTCGAAACCGGAGGAAAGACAAATCCTTACATGGAAGTAGAAATTACGTTGCGTTGAAAAATCTTGCGAGACAATTTTTACGCAATTATATTAATAATAAATTAAGCAATGACTGCTATTGTAAATTTCAATATACACTAAAGACATTGTTATTTGGTTAACCGAATTGTAATTTAATTAAAGTGCTAGATTATGCATTCTTTACTTCTACAGTAAATCCTTTAGTAATTAAATAAGACATTCGTAGAAAATATTTTATTCAAGACGGTATAAATGACCTAATAGTAAGCTTAATTGAATAGATAGCGATCTTCTAATTTCTCGTTTGGAGGAACAGCAACTGAAAGATTCCGCGGCCGCACCGAAACAGTGACGCAACAGCCGGCATGATAAATAGATCCCCCGAACCCAGATCTGACCTGAAAGCGTCAAAATCAGCGAACCGAGGTCTGCTCGCCGCAATCGTCGGGAGAAAAATCGTATAGAGATTTTCAGCAATTCGACGTAACATCGATCCCATTGTCGTCGGAAGACGGGTGCCGAGGCAAGCCGCGAGGCAAGAAAAAGGCTCCATTGTTCCGTTGCTAATAGTCCGTTAATTCCCCGGCGTACATTGTGCGATATTCCGCGGGTAGGCTCCTCCGGCTCGGCCCGCCTCGGCCCGCCTCGGTTCGGGTCGGGGATCGGTTAAATCGAATCATAAAAGAATCATAATTAACCGCTCTTTTGTGCCCGCGAGACGGAGGCGAGGAACCGCCGCGGAGAGTTTCCTCACTTCACCGGGCCAAATTGGCATTTCCGACTTTCGCTGGCCACGCTAATTTTGAATAATACTCTTCGAGCCCTCGGTGACCTCGGCTCCTCACGCCGGATGTAGATTTATAATCATAAGGGAACGATTAGCTGGAAAGAATACGCTGATCCTGCTCGCGGTATTCTCACTCTTAGAAACAACTGAATGCGCGAAACAACGGGCCGGTTTCGAAGTGATAAGGCGAGCAATTCTGGTTAAGGAACGTCCATTCATTGAGGAAATTCTAGCGAATTCATGATATTGGAAATCAAATTCTTCACTTTTAAGAATAACTGCAAGTTCAATCTTCTAAACAGAGAAACATTTGGGGAAAGGAACGTTCATGTATTCGTACTCAGGAGAGAAAATTAATTACACATTTGTTTAGGAGACTTGAAAATAAAATTGGAAAAATTGTTGTACGATCTTCTATTGTCTAAGGACTCTGGTCATACATTTTCGAATTTGATATACTCATTTTTATTGCTACCAATCTGCACAATGCACCGATCAAACAGCTGATTTTTAAGTACATTTTATTTTGAAGAATAAAAATACACGATCGTATTATTTGCAACGCACTAAAGTTATTTCAAAATGGAATGGATCTCTAGATATTATTGCTTCTAGCCGATCGTACTATTAACTGATCTAAAGTAAGAAGAAGGTACTCGAACAGCGCGATTAAGTTTGCACCCCAGCGAATCATGCCAATAAACGGCAACAAAGGCCACGGTATACGCGTCGCGATTCTTCCCCGAGTATCCACGGTTTTCAATATGGATCGGGCGATAAACGCTCCCCAGGCAAAGACGAAAGACGTATCTCCTGCCTCGCGGTAGGGGAAACTTTATAACTTCGCGAGCAACAGCGGGACAAATCGCAGGACTGGATCTCGCGAGACATCCTCGGATCGCACCCTCCGCTGTTCGTAAACTAAAAATCGCCGGGAAATTGTGAAACTAGAAATCGCCGACAAATTCTCGAACTGAAAATCAGCAGAAGATTCTCGAAACTCGAAATCGCTGACAAACTCTCGTAACTGACAATCTCCAGATAATTCTGAAAACTGAAAATCTGCTGGAAATTCTCGGAATTAAAAATCGCCGGGAAATTCTCTCAAATTAGAAATTCTTAAACTAGAAAACGCTAGGAAATTCTCAAACTAGAAATCGCCAGGGAATTCTCGAACCGAAGGTTTCCCTTCTCCGACTTTTCTAGACCGGCCGTCCGGTGGAGGTTCCTTTCGAGGTTCGAGTTTTCGTTTGAATCGAAGAGGCGAAGATATCTGGGCCACCGAGCGCATTACACGGTCCTCCACAATGCCCGAAAGACCTTCCCTTTCTACTTAGCAATATCTCTGGTAAAAACTCGCGTCCTCCCTATCGATTCCCTGGTAACGACCCCTGATTCCACTGCAACGCTGATAAGGGAAGGTAGGCGACTCCTTCGCTCAAGTTTTGACGAATTCTCTGGTTGCAGAAAACCCGGGGAAACAATAAAGGGACACTAGGGAAAATGTTGGACCAGTGTACTTTGTAGGTTGTACCTTAAAAGACACACCTTGGAGGACATATTCTTTAAATAAAAATATTTAAACCTATTTAAAGAATTATTGAAGACGAAGAAGTGTAGTCAATGTAGACCTAACAGAACAAAATAATATAAAATAAAATAATAATCAAGTGTATATTTTCTCCAAAAGTTCAATGAGCTCTTTTAATCGCTAATTCCAAGTATCTCATAATTTCCTTAAATTCTCTAATTTCAAGCATCTTCGAAGATCGCCCGAAAATCTCTTATAAGACATCGTCGAAGCGTCGAACTGGTTGGCTCACAAAAGAGATCTCAAATAAAAGTGCATCTACTAGGGGCATTGAAATGACGAAAATTCAAAGGACGATACGTTTCTGGTAGCAGCGTCGCGGTCGAGGAACTTATCTCTCCGCGAGCTAATAGAATAGCGAGGAGGCAGTGCCTTCGGGGAGAAGTCAGCGAGAACCGGCTGCGGCTTCCAGTCCCCGTTCCTCGGCATTCGAATTGCAAATACCAGAATGTTTGCATGTTGTTGTCACCGCATCGGTACCTAGCCGCAGGGGACACGGTGGTAGAGAGCAGCCAGAAGAAGAAGAGAAAGAAGAAAGAAAGAAGAAGAAGAAGAAGAAGAAGAAGTAGAAGTGGCGAGGGTTTCGGGAGAGGGGTGGCGTTGGTGGAGGATGAGTAGGGCCGGAGGAGGAAGAACTCCTCAAGAGGAAATGGAGAGGAACCGACTCAAGTCTCAGATAAAGACGAATAAAAATAGGCGAGCGAGCGGAGAGATAGAGGGTGCAGGATGGAGACGGCGTTTCCTGCCCAAGGAACATTAGCGCCCTCGATACTCGCCCCCAACCCCCGTTTCTGCCAGCCACCGACGCTGGGAAAGGGGCCACGTTCCTCTGCCCAACCGTTCACCTCTCTCTCGTCCAAGTGACAGACGTGGGCCACCTCTACGATTCCGCAGAAACCCGTTTTTCGTTTGTTCCTCTATTTATCGACTCGATACGCTCTTATTTATGCGATCTCTGAGCCATTGCGAGACGCTTTCTTTCGGCTTCCAGCTCCTAGAGGTTCGAAACCTCGCTTGCAAGCTTTCAACTGGTATTTAAAGGGTCACCTTCAGTCGCAACAAATTCCGTCAATCGTGTCGTCATTTTTATCCTTCATTTTTATCGCTAAAAAAGTGAAAATTGCAAGGTTCCCCAGTAGTTACTTACGTAAAGACAATTAAAATAATGTTATGCACGTTGCTATCAGCTGCTTCATAAGACTCACAAGATGGAGTTCAGTTATACCTTTCGAAATTGTTATTAAAATGTATGATTGACTGACTTGATACGTATGTATGACTTATAAATGCATGATATTTAAAATACAAACTGCGATGCAGATCAAAATGACCGATTCAGTGTTTTCCTTTTTAAAATTGTTAAAATTGTGAACATGCTTTTGCTATATACGAAAAAAACATACGCTATGATAAAAATGGGTAGGGGGTGAAATAAATTCAATTTTGGCATTCTCATAAAGCAACGCAGGTTTCTCAGTAATAGCCTACGTAAATTTAATGTGCAACCACATAATATTCAAGAACAACTTTATTTTGCTAAATTGTCTCCCCATGGTTTCGTCTCGATGATGAAAAATAATTTAATAATAAAGATAATAACGAATTGATTCCAACAGTTTTGAATTAATAAATTTCATGAACAGCCTAAAAGACAGTCGATCGAACACTGAGATCTATGTCTATGCTTCGAGTATAGTATACCGTTAATTCCATACTAAAATTTAATCGGTAGCAAGACATAGAAATGCACGGCGCCGGAATTCGGTTCAGGAATCACCCTAAATCTTCAGCGCGGAATTAACCTGTTCCGGGAAAGAAATTTGGTAAAAAGTAGCTGGCCGGCTCGCATCTATGGACGATTATCTGTCATCAATCAGGATGACGTTAATATGCAGGAAAATCAGGCGAAACTTCGGATACCGAGAATTTCTAACGACGCGCTGACTTTAAATTGCGATGATACGTGCCCGGGACCGATTATAACCGCGCGATTATGCGATCAAGAGGGCAGATGCGGGCATTAAAAGCGCGCAGTCGATTAACGACGGAATCCGTGCTTATAACGTCGATGTAAACACCGCCTTCGGTCAGAAAAATTAAGACATCTGCCCGGGCCGTTGAAAGCAACGAACCTTCAACTTCCACCGACACTTCTTCCCGCGGTCACTCGCAAAAAAAGACAGCAGATGCGCCCGCTGCACCCGAGGCTGTCACTGATCGCGCTTCGGACGTGTCCCTTGATTGTTTCTATTCGGTGGATTACTTGCGAATTACTTGCGATTCGTCGCGACAATTAAACTAGAATCCGGAGGAAGATTGATGAACCTGGACGCTGCAAAATTATGTGTTGCGCTGGAGTCGCGAAGCTGAAATTAATCTGACGAACGAGCTTGAATTAAAGCAATATTTAACCTGCAATCTACCTGTTATAGATTAAAGATTCTTTCAATTCTCTCGTCTCGAACAACTCTCGCGAACATCAACTCGCGAAATTGAGATAAATTCGAGGCAATCTATCGAGCAACATTTTTACCAAAAGGGTCGAAAGAGGGTTTTTAAAACGATTTCTTAAGTTCTGAGTCTACTTTTCAATTTCTCTTAAGATCAAACTAATTTAGCAAAAACAGTATTAATAAAATAAAAATTAAAGGACTGCTGATATTAAATCTCTCCGGCGTCAGTAAAATTTTGCAATTGTTTCTTGCGGTAAAAATTATGTAAACAGTATCATTGATAATATGAAAAATATTCCTACGATTTACCAGAAAATAATTGCATGATTTCAAATCAGAAAAAGCCAGCAGATCAGCCGCGTAATCTAATAATTTCGGATTAATACTTACAGGAAGCCGAAGCAGCTAATCGCGAGGCCCGTGTTTTATTATTTTATCGCGGGGTTGGGAAATTCAAGGGTCAGAAAAATGTTTCTCGAGCGGCCCGCCCTCCAGCGAGCGCGCAATATGTTCGGCAAACCTGGTGATTAGGTGGTATCGCTATCTGGTGATCGAGTGCGCGTTGGTTGGTTCTCCCGGCAAGCTAAAATTACACGAATAATAAGCAGCGCTCATTTCCGCGGCCGCAACGATGGCCCAATGGCCTCCTGGCTAACGAAACCACCCCACGACGATACACGCGTAATTATAGAGGGAGCTCGGCGTGTTCCCACCCCCGGGTACGGCCGGGGCACGTACGTGTTCCGCGCACGATGCCGAAAAAGAGATATTAGGAACGCGACTCGCTGCCGATCCGAGATAACCCGCGGCTCTAACGAGCTGACACCGCTGACAGCTTGACTTCGTCTAGCCGATCTAACTATCCATTGTCTACTTTATCTGGCGCTCCGTTGTTCAAACAACTGGGAAGCTCGTTGCCGACGATCCTTTTGTTCCACTGTTTTTCCCGGCTAATTAGTGGAACTTTTGTGTTCGCCGTGGACACCGTGCGAAGACGCAGCGAGGTCTTGTCGGGCGTCGCGTCGTTAGAACATCGCGGCTGATCAGACGAAATTAAAGCGACAACGTCTTTTTATGTACTAAAGATGTTCTTCTTTGACAATGGAGTGCGCAACGAAGTCTGAGGCGAAACATGTGCGGAGCTCTTTGGTTGTTTGACTGTGTATTT
>CM052158.1:8428898-8444871 GCA_028455555.1 Augochlorella aurata | reverse complement strand
AAATTGTCGGAGATTCATTGTAACAATCACTGGTCTGCTAGGGGTTTATTTCGTTTAACAATCGACAACAATTTCGTCGAACGATCTTAATAAATTAAGGTTATGCCAAGGTTATGTCAAGGGAACGGTGGAACTCTTTCGTTTATAATTTATCAATCTTTTATGACATTTTATAAAATCTAAGCAAATTGTCAGAAATTAAAGATAGTTAAATTGTAATATGCGTACTTTGAGTCCATTAAACTCCATTAATCGATCCACTGTTCCATGCCTCCTCTGCTCATCCATAAGTCACCATAAATTCATGAAATCTTCAGTCTAATGATCGGACACGTGTTTATTGATTTATTCCTATTACGTGTTAAAGTATTACTTTATTGTTGATTAATGCTCCGTAAGATGAGAACAAGCTTTATGCACCCAAGATGCCAGGAAACGTTAATGGATTCTTTGATTGGCTAGTCGAGTATGTTTTTTGATTTATCGGCCTGAAGATTGTACTTTGATTTGCCATGGTAATTGTCTTTTGTGCTCTATGACCTGGGGTTTGTTCTTTGATTGGCTGGCAAACTGTCCCTTGTGGCCTATGGGACCTGTATTGAATTTTCTTACGCATTTGATTTATTCCTTTTACACGTCAATTTACTGCTTGATCGTTGATTAAATGCTCGATAAAATTAAAACGATCTGTACGTACCAAAAAAATAATAATAAATTCTTTACAATTTTTATTCGATTGAACACTTTGATCTATTTGATCGATGACTATTCACAATTTCAATTCAATATACACGGATAAAGGCATATAAATAATCAGAGAAACTTTAATTGTCCCGCTATCTTTCACGCAAAACGAAATTAATTGTTCGCCGAACAAGCGAAGAAACTTTCTCGCAGAAAGGAACATTAAACGCGTTAATCGATTCGTCGGTTTTCGAGATTCGCCTCGAAACTAAAGGACCATTGAAGCCAGCCGGGTTTCACAGACGTAGCCGGAAGTTCCCAGGCGTCGATTTCTTTTCCTCGGAGAGAGGCTCCGGCGGACGAATAGAGAGCGTCTTCGCGCCATTAATCATCCGCCGTTGTCTCTTCGGAGGCGCAGCTCCTTTGTCAACCAGCCGTATTTATTCGTCGGGATAAACACCGCGGTAGGTCCTGGCTACGTAGGTGGACCAGCAGACGAAAGCTCCTCTATGCTGCGGACGGTTTTCAGCTGTCCGGGGAGACACGTGTAACGGAGAAGAGCTTTAATTCCGCGGCAGGACGACCGTCACGGGTTTATGTACGGTCCGCTCCGCTGGCTTTCTTTTTGAAAAAGTGAATGTGAGATAATGGAACGTAATGTAGCGTGAGCAGCCAGCGACGCTACCAAGCGTCGACTTCTAGCTGCCTCGCGGCTGCCTACACTGGGTGTCCTCGAAGTCGATTCGATCGTCCTTTCGAGCATGCTTTAGAATCTGCGAGTCTCTCCTTTCTCTAATATCGCGAGTTTTTAATTTTGTGGTTATTAGAAGTTACTGTCATTTTAAATTGAGGTTGGTTTAGGTTGTTTAGGTTTAGGTCAGTTCAGCTGGCTACTAAATATCATTTAGGTGATAGACATATCTGGAGAGTGATGTACCTCTAGTCTGATGTTAACTTCTTGGAGGATCATCTATCTCAGAATTAAGCCAAATTGAGCTGATTATTAAATTAAGTGATCAGAGGAAGCTCGAATAGAGAGAAGACTTCTTAGACAAGTATGCTAGCATGTATGTCCTTTAAAAAAGACTTAGGCCAAAGAACAACTTCAATAACTATGACCTAACGTCGTAATACATACAATTCAACCCTTCGAGGACGAAGGCTTTTTATTACACTGAAAAATTATATTATGTAGGAACCACTTGAATAATGGGAAATCATGACCTTCTGTTATGTGCGTAATCAAATCACATGCTTGCAACTTTTGCATTAAAGAATGCAGTTCTGCGGTCGTCACTACGTCGACATCCGTCGCGAAAGGATTAAAGTACTAATAATCTGATAACGTTGCTATTCTATAATAAAAATTCCCATCTCTTGTCACAGAAAAAGTAAAAATCCGCATAAATCTGCAATATAATAATTGTCGCAATATTATACTCATACTTTCGCTCTCTTGAGTTTTGACACAGACCACAGCCCTTTAAACTTCCGGTTCCCCGAACGTCTCTGACGATATCCGAGTCTTCAAATAGCAAAAGTATCGGCATAATATCGCAACAACTGCGATTGCAACATCATTTTCGCGGATCCAACAGCGGCAGACGATCGCATGCGCAGGTGCAAATGCGCGAGCACAGAATTCGGAGGTGCTCCTCGACCTCGCATAGTCAAATTCGTTCTTGCAGTGTTTAATCCCATCGTGTACCACGGGACCGGTTCTTACAGCCGGTAATTACAAAAAATCCCGGGTTTCTTCGGCGTCCACCCGGTAGGAAAGTTTCACGTGTGGGGTACCTTAATGATGCACCCGGTCGGATCTCACGAAAAGTCCGGTCTCATCGTGCATGGTGACCAGACATTGACCGACGTTTCTTGCGTGGCACCGAGCGAAAGAAACACGCACAAAGGAGAACGGAGGTCGATACACGTCCTCTGCGACTGTGTATTCGAATCCCTCCTCCGCCTTCTTCTCTCTACTGTGCTGAAAATCTTCGGCGAGACCGGACACAAATAACTACACTGCAATTTTTCCTGCGTTCGTCTGGAACAGAATCTGGACCTTTGAAGACCTTTGCAAGATGTCTGCAAAATCTTCAAAATCCAATTTCTTAATCATAGCATTGTTTACCAGGTACATTATTTCGAAATTTTTATATTTAATAAAAGTCATTTTTATATACATTTTTATTCTGTTTATATAATATTTACTTTGTCCTACAGTATTTTATTTCAATTCTTGACGATTTTCAGTATTAACAAAGTAATATTTTTCTCATTAAAATTGTTCTGATTAATCATTACTCGATGGACTATTTTTATAACTATAAAACGTACGATGTTTATGACCATTGTCCGTTCTGTTATAATTTTTCAGAGCTTACAAGATTCTTTAATGTATGTTATAAGTTTCAAAAAAATTATCAAATATTACACATGTAAAACAATTAAATTATAATAAATATAAAAGAATAAACAGTAGGCCAAAATTCTTGTCCTTACCGTAACAGCGATTTACTTCATAGAATCGAGTAATTCGAGGTTTAAATCAGTGAAAGAAGCTCTATCAACGTGGAATATCTCGTTCCTCGTATCTGGAAGAAACTCCAGCATTGCCAGGGCCGCGAACGGTTCCAGGCCGTCGGCGAGGGCTCGCGGGGGCACCGAATCGAAATCATAATTTTAATGAAAGCGCTACGAGCTCCGAAAATAATGGTCAACATTTCCTGCTCGTATTATTTTCCGCGGCGGGGCCCGGGGATTTACGAGAAGCGAATGGAAGCAGAAAATTAACGATTCCAGGGAGAGAAAGAGAGAGAGGGTGGGTTCGACTGGAGGCGGCGTTGGGGTGGGTGGGGCCCGGTGGAAGTTTTTCTTAGTATTTTAATATAAATGCGGCTGCGGCGGCCGACTTGGGCTCCGCGCGGGGAGGGCCGGTTGTTTGCGGCAGTTTGTGCCAAGCTAAATGAAGAATGAAGCTGAAATTATTTGGTGGAAAACAGTGAAACAGGATGTGGAAACGACACCGCGTAGATTTACAGGGGCTGGTGCACGCGCCTCGCCCCCCGGGGCCGTCGCACGACAAGAACATTTTTAAACGCGGCTCCTCCGGCAATTAGAATTCCCCGACGTCCATACACTCGCGGTTCCTGCGCTAATTCCCGTCTTCCTTGGGGTTCGTAGTCTTCCGCGAACATGTGTCTCCGCAGAAGTCTGCGGCGGCCCCTTTTAATTCGTTAGGATGCACGATTTATTCGAACCGAAGTTTTCGTACGGAACATCCGTCTGCTTGAATCGCCGAGCCATTATTCGCGGGAGGTGTGGTGCATTTATGGCGGACGAAAATTTTTAACGGAAGGATTTATGCATTTGCGGCTTGCGAGAATTTTTAGCACAGGATTTTGCGTTTTGTGCCATTTTTAGTCAATTTTGATGCGCGGGGACTGTCATCGGTAGTCTGCAGAGGTTTATGCTATAATTTTATTATTATATTATTTAATAGTTATTATTTATAATTTTATAATCATTGTAAAGATGAAAACCACCTGACAATATTATAAAATTTATCCTCTGTAATTTTGTTTTATATTCCATTTAGTCGTTTTTGTTATTAATTCGCAGTCTGGTTCTAACTAAAATGAAATTATTATTTATAGTATTTGTATAAAAAATGTATTAATGTTATATAAAAATATATTTTATACTATATTTTTATATAATACAGATAGTATAATTATAAATAATATAAAAATGTAATATTAATTTTTACAGCCGTCAATACATATTGTCTACACTGCTATATATTTTGATATATTATATGCAATATGTATAGCATTTATAATTATGTTATAAACAGTACATAAAAATGTACTATTATTTTTTATAATTATTAATACGCTCTGTATTGACGAACATGCGTACCACAATAAATTGCAATTATATGTATATATTTTAGAGGGTGTAAAGCAGGGGTGGATGCGAATTGTCAAGTCCTCGCAAAACAAAGTTTACAGTCTTGAATTATCGTGTATCTTTTTCAAATAAAAGATGATTGAAAATTTTCGCAGGTGCATAGGGGGTGTGTTCAAAAGGGATGCTTCATTTGAGGCTAAGAATTCCACCCTCGGTCCCCCGGCGAAGCAGTCGAGGTATCCGCTATCAGCAGTGATGAGAAGAATTGACGAGAATGCTCAGGATTCTCCCTCTTTCTCTCTCGCTTCATATTCGCAGGAAACCACCCCCTTCGTTTCTCACCCCCTGGTGGAAGAAAGCGCCCCTTACCCCATGGTGGATCCTCGGCCGCAGCTTTTTACGGGGAACCAATAATGAACTTTTTTTTCCTCGGTATAAAACTTGATTTGTAACGTCCTCTCTCGCGTCCCCTTTCCTTCTCACTTCTCTCTCTCTCTCTCTCTCTCTCTCCCGTTCTCTGGAACTTTCTTCCAAGCCCCTTAAAGGCGTCGAGAAGTGTCTCATTCTCGGTCGCTGATATCACTCGCGGCATTGCTCATTACTCACGCCGTCTTATCGTTCTTACCCCCCATCGAGGCAACGTTGCGACGGCTTTCGGTACACCCTTGCCTCACCTACCGCTCTCTTCCTCCCTTCTGCCCTCTTTTCGGTCGTACCGAGTCCTGTTTCGGCTTTCATTACACGGAGAACCATCTTCGCTTCGTTTCTCGATCATAGACCACAGCCAAAATTTGTTTCTCTATTTTTCATTTTTTATTTAGGGTTTATAGCTAATATCAATAACACATTTACATTCCTTCAAAGATTTTTAATTTATCGATGAGTCATATGTTTGTCCACTAGCTTATGCATATATGCTTATGCAATTTTCAATTTTAGCGTGTACCTGATTGTTTTAAGAAATACAATTCTATTATAGACATTTTATTGTTCATTTTTGTCACCAATATTTTATATTTATTAATTTAAAACATTCCTGTATATATTAAGTAAAATATTATTTTCATTTTAAGGAAAAATTACTGTTTTTCTTAAAACTTATAGTCCACCTAAACTAGATAATATCCTGAAAATATGAATGGAATGAAATATTCAATTTAAAAAAATGCAACAATATTTGGCAATGTTTGCACAGTCTGCGTTTGCCACGAGTGCTAAGAAAGTAGCAATCGTTGGTTCATCGTCTCAGTTTTCCTCTCCCGTTCCTCCCCCCTCCCGCAGAACCCCGCCCCGTACAGCACCTTCTATCTGAGCCATTACCAGATTTCGTTAAGGCTCGATCCTCTCCGCTCTTCTCTCGCTCTTTCTCCACTTTCATCCACCGTTTGGTCGATAGATCAATTGACAATGTTAGTCGGGCATTACCGAAGCATCGGCTCACTCCGCCACCCTACGCCGGCTTCTCTCCTTTCGCCGCTTTCATCCCTATCGCGGCGCATCGCATTAAATTTACTGCGGCCTTGATAGGAAAACGGCGCGCACGCTCCGCGTGATTATCTGCTCTGTCGAATGCTTGTCCCAAGACGACAAATTCTTTACATCTCCTTTACGACCGTTTTATTTCCTCGGGATTGTGTGAACGATCGGCGAATCGCTAAATATGCTCTCCGTGAACCAACCTTTATTTAGCAGGCTTTACGAGCACAATTCGAAAGAAGTTCTGGAATATATTCGTAAATATCGATGACAGGCGTACATTTATTTTATTTTTTTTTGTATTATTTATTACATTTTATAATTATTCAGCGACGATGTATTTGTTGCCTATTAACAAAATCTATTTTATAAATGCTAATCGAGCAATAAATCATTTTCAATGTAACTTACGTTGAACCTACCATTGTACCATTCGACCTACCATTTACTTACCCCTCTCGCCTTTTAATAAAATTCGAGAGAAATATCTTTACCTTAAAATAAAAATTGCCTAAGAAAATTTCGAATAGCAACAGCTAAATCAAATTGGATTCTCACTTTTAAACATTTTAATAAACCGAACGTAATACGACGACATTCTTGAATTCTTTTTATGTCTTATATATTACACGATCCATTTATTTTCATCGCAAATGGACGAAATCTGCATGGTACGAAATTTCCATTAATACGACAATTATAATTCACATCAGCAAATAATCAACGTTAGTTTTCCAGGCAGGAAGCTCGGGAAATTCTGCAGATAATGTGAAACCGTGAGCCAGGCGCCAAGATCCGAACCTAAGACAATACAAGCCCCAGATATTTCTCCGAAGCAGATCACCGTCGTTCGGTTTACAGCCGCCCCCGCGGTGGGGTAATTCCCCGTTTCTACCGCTATCGGTCTCCACCGGCCGAGATACGAACCAATAAGTATTGAGCCGGGGAGAGAAGCCGAACGAGACCGCTCGCTGAATGTCTCTTATCAGTAAATTAGCAGTCTACGGTGGCTGGTCCCAGGGAACGCCGCACCGCCTCTCCGCTGATGCTGATGAGGGAGAATGCCCAGGAAGTGACAGGTATCAATCACCGGCCATCTACGCCGATGCTGTGGATGAGTTTCTGATAGAAAACGAGATCTTCCTTCTACCCGATAACCACCGTCGAGTAATTTCGCGTAGGTGTATCGGTTTCGGTCCGACACTTCCCGCAGACTTGTCCCCTAAATGCACAACAATCTTTGGCATTTCGTGTTCTCCGGGTTGATCAACATTTTAGAAGAAGAATGCACTGACAGTATACCACATAGCTGTGCGATCGTATTTAAATAAAATCGTTCTTTAAATGGAAACCTGCACAAGGATTAATGTTTTTAAAATGGAAAGATGATGTCGATGTCTTTGCTATATTGATGTTTAGACTAAAATGTGATGTGGAGAATATTGTCTAAAGAATACAGCTTGTGGTATTTCATTTGTCACAGCTTGTGGATTTAGAAAATTGTAGAATACAATTAGTCAGTGTCCATTTTCACCCTGGGAACATATAATAGAAGAAATACTATTTATATAATTAATTCATTAATTAATTATTTATTATTATTATATTTTACACGATTTATTAATTATATTTGTATATACATTTATATCATAAATCATATAAAGATCATAATATACATGTTACAGGGTTAAAAGAGTGAAAACAGCCCACTTAGACTTCCAGCTCAAAATAGAATTTTAAGAAAATCCTCCATTCGACCTTCAATTCCTGGACTCCTAAACAATCCAGCAACGAAAGAACAATTTCAATGGGTTCTACCAAAGCCAGCAAGCGTCCGAAAAATCGGCCAGCCTCGCGTTACGCCAAATACCTTGCCCGTGTAAATAATCGTCCAGCCCTTAGCTCGTCAGTCACCTTGCAGCGTAGTTCGCGAGAAAAATCAGGTCATATCGCTGTGGTCCGCGGGATTCTCTTTCGGCGGAGCGTCACACGTCTCGGCTGTCAGGGCTCCATAGAATTCGGGGCCGCAGATAATCTGAAAGAAAGACGAAAAGGGATGGCTTGCCGCGCATCATCGGGGCGTCGCACACTCCCGTGAACAGTTCATTTATTATGCGGTTAGTTATCGCGTCTTTTCGTCTGATTTCCCTGCCAACAATGCGCCGTCACCGGCGCAGACAGGTCCCCGGCGTTCTTAGAGGCCCCCCGGTTTTCTCTTTCCCGCCCCCGCGACGTTTTCTCATCCGCCACTCTAAGTGACGCTCTCTGACGACGCGCCATACGTCACCGCCGCCGGCCCCCCTTTCCCGACCTACCATTTACTTACCCCTTTCGCCTCCCACGCTCGCGCTTTTTTCACACCCCGACTTTTCCTCGAACCTTCGGCCCGCTCCCCCGGCTACCCTTCGACGCGAGGAATCGCGTCTGCATCTTTGCTACCCTCCTGCGACCATTCCGATGCTTAGGCTTGCCTATCCGGGCTAGCTCTGAATTTTTGAGTTACGGGGAGGGGGACAGGGTGAAGTCGGTAAAAACATTTTACCGACAGATAATCTAGAAATCGACTTATATATAAATCAGCTTTTAAAATAGATATAGAATAGATAAAATTAATATTGTTTAATGCTGATAATATGTAAATATAAACATTTTTATAAGCAAGAGAAAGGCTAAGCCGAAACAGCATTTGAGGATTGGTCTACGATTGGCCTGGTCTATGATCCTGAAGATTGTTCACTGATTGGCTAACTAAATATCCCCTAAGGTCTATGAACGTCAAATTTGTTCTTCAATTAGTTAACAGTCTGGCGATATTTATTAATAACAAGATAGTAGTTAACTAAATGCCTATCCCGACCTACGAACTCGAAAACTGTTCCCTAATTAGCTAAAGTTGTAATCTCATTGATGATTCAGAGGATGGTAGCCAAGTGTCTTTTATGGTCAACGATCTCGTAGACCAGTCTTTTCATTGCTTTCATCAATAATCGTAAGTATAGTATGCCAACTACGTGTTTCGTATAGATTACTCAATAATAGTTCCAAGATTGATGAAACCTACGATCAGGAAAGTAACGCCTAAGTCTCTCTTGTGGTGCATGATATTGAAGACAAGACCTCTGGCTGCTCCCATCAACGAACACAAGTTGATGTCAGTAAGTCAACTAAACATCATACACATGCTATAAACTAGAGGATGTTTCGAAGACTAGTTAAAGCCACACCTTCGTCTACGATCAAGGGAGTGGCAGCTATCTAAACTGTCTCTACGATCGAGTAACTCGAAGCTCGAAGCCATACATACAATTTGAAGGCGTCCAAAGTAAAATCCTCTCGACTCGAAAGCCAGAACACGTCGCCTAACGGTACCGTCGAGGAACGAGCTCTGCCAAAGGCAAAAATAAGGAATCTATCTGGCGGTTCCCGTTAGGTTACAGCAAGGTCTCGCGGGTAGTCAGGATCGTTTCTGAAGAATTCGTGTAGCCGGCTAGCCCGCGAATCGCGCGAGGGGTCGAGGGGTCTTAGGGAAGAGCTAGTCTAGCTATCGGGATCAGGGGGAGCCGAGTGATGGATGACCGCGGGCCCCGTTTCTCGGGACGAGGCTCGGCTGACATGTTTATACGAGAACGGTTGTCTGCGAAGGTGGCCGTGGCTTTGGTTTCCCGTTGGTCCTTTGTGCGCGCGCCTCGAGCCTCGAGCAACAAGGTTCAAACGTTCCCGGCGCGGCGACGGTGAACGTCGCGCGCGTCACAGCCCGGCGAAAAGGGAAGCTTAAACGGGAAATAATACAGTCGCGTGATTAATTAAAGGTGACGGAGGGGAACGGTCGCCCACCTACGACGCTCCGCCGGATCATTTTCTGCTCGCCATTGTCCGCCCGGTGGGCTCTCCTTCCAGTAACCTACATACTCGAGCAGAGACCGCGCCGGATTCGCGCTGAGTAATAACCGAGCCTTGATTTCTCCAGTTTTAGGAACAACCGCCACGATTAATAACTCTTCCCTCTTCCGAGGGTAACCGACGAGTTGCATATGCTCGGCCCCTCGCGCTGCCTCGAGTTTAGGCGACGCGCCGGCTTATGCTGATTCCGGGAGGATCTTCGATATTCCCGTGAATTGAACCCTGGTGGGGGATTAAGTTTCCTTCGGAGAGTAGCTCGGGTAACTTTCACGGACAGGGTTGGGCGTGTAGGGTGGAGCAGGCTGATGCGTCGCCTGGATCGACTGAATTTGAAGTACACCGGAGGAAGACCGTAGTTGAACGTGGAACTTGTAGATCATGTTATGCTGAACGATTTCATCGCAATCGAAGAAACTTGCACTTATTTCGATCTTCGAACGTCAGCGGTTCGTTCCACCGTCGTACCTTTTTAAACTCATCGTATTTTTCAAAATTTTGGACCAATTGTAATTCATATCGCATAGCTTAACTTGGCAATTTATACTCAGTTAAATGAAGAATGGTTTAATTTTATTGAAATTACCTTTTTAAAAACAGCGAATTTTTCAGAATTTTGGACGAATTGGTAATTCATATCGTATAGCTTAACTTGGCAATTTATACTCAGTTAAACGAAGAATGCTTTAATTTTATGTAAATTACGAGGGTGGCGTCGTGGCAGTCGATAGAAAATGTAGAAAGATGAATCTGTAATAATAGTGTTCTATCTAGATCAATACATATATGTAGATCCTCGGTATCCCGTGTCTCTATTTACGTACACATATAAATTTTGAGCATCGGGAGCAGGATCAACAAACGGCGCCCACCGCATTCGATCGCAATCACGGCACGTTAATAAGGGGTTAAATCCCATATCACTCCGCGTCGTTTTTTATTCAAAAGTTAACACCGAGGTTAGGGTAAAGCGATCTTTTCATTCTCTGCTCCCCACAGCAAACACGCCGCTGTTTGAGCATTAGCGTGTATTTACATATTCGCGTTTGCGGAGCGGACTGTTTGACGATCACCTCGCCAAGCTGTCCACGGCGTTCTGATTTCATAATCGAGTCCGCTTTTAAACAGAGCTCGGTTATGGGAAACGAAACTATGGGACAACACTCTAGGTTAGACCCGGTGGAGCAATTAAATGAGATCGATCAGGCAACACCCCCCACAAAATTCCAGCGCGAATAACCTTTTTCGTAATGCACGAAATAACAACGTACCGTAACTTCTGCCGTGGGCGTGCCCACTCTCCGGCATGAATAGAAAGCACCTTTAATTAAAAAGGAGAACTTACGACCTTGAAGAAGATTACGGTACACGGGATCGCGTCTCGCGGCCCTAGTTTACATTTCTTTCCGATTGATGCGCCCCCAAAACAATGAAAACTCGTCTAAGACATGTTTTATTTTGTTTAGATAAATTTTTATTTTTGGAAAATATACTATAATGACTGAATAACATGATGGAGCAAAATAGGCGATCTTCTTTTAGGTGAAACATTTTCGATTTCAATTATTGGATAGAAACTATTGATGCACTATGTTATGCGAATGCGCCGCTAATATTATATTTTAAGGGACGCGATGCTAATACATTGTTTTATAAAGTAAATTAAAGATGAAATAAAAGTTGTCGATCCCCGTGGTATATTTAATAAATGTGTTATTAACGTTTTAGTTGATGGGACGCAAGCACAGTGTTTTATAAATTAATCTCGAGACGCTAAAATCAAGTAAAACTTTCTGCATCGGAGGGTGTTATTAAAAGTTTCCGGGCGGAAACGCGTCGGAATTAAATCGCTGGATGATCGATACCGCCTCGAATGCATACTTTTGCGAATGCAGTCGAGGGACACGTCGGAGCACCGTTCGGGAGACTTTTCCTCGGGAAAATTCGCAACTCCGACGGTGGGAGAGGCGTTCCTCGGTGACCGAGTTCCCGAGGAGCCAGGCTCGGCGAAATTTTGCCGGGAATATGAATAAATTTATCGAAAGCCCGAAGACAGTGGTGCCGGCGGGCGTGCGGGGGTGGTTCTCGATGGAGGGCCAAATGGTGGCGGGCCGGAGGGGGGCCAAAAAGAGTTTGAAACTGCTCGGGCACCCCTATATTATAAATATCACCCATGAAAGATGGCGCAGACAGCAGCAGGGAGGCAATGGGTCTGGGGGACGGCTGGGTAAAGGAGTGGAACAGAACCGGAATTAGCATAATCAGAATAATTTCCACCAGCTGACAGCGCCCTCATTCTTTTTCCAGCGACGCGATTCTTCCGCTGCTTTATTTTCCGTTGTTTTCCGCCTTCCGCTGTTTCTCTTCCCCCTCCCCCCCTCTCTCTCTCCCTTTCTCGCTCTTTCTCTCACAACTCTCCCGCCACTTTTTCCTTCTTTTTCTCCCGCGAACCACCGAATTCTCGCGCCGTTTCCGCGACCACTCTTCGATGCATCCCACTTCGACCGGAAGAACTAACGGCCACATTTTCCTCCGGCCCCCTCCGCGGTCGAGCAACTTCCTCTGGATTCTTCTGCCTCGGCACTTCCGCTTCTCTAACCGTGTTTAAAGATCATCAGGCTGATTCACTGTCTGCCTCCGCACTTATTCCCGGCCCTCGGAAGTTCGCTCGATCGGTCCAACCGCTTCGAATACCTAGGGGGTGGGCTAGGCGTTGATCAAACGCATCGCACTCTTCGCCATTCGCACCGGTTCTTAATCTTTACTGGATTAAGAATTCCTGGGCGAGTTGCGATTTTTGTCGGAAATTAACTTTCTCGGCTAGGAAGTTTTAACGCGAATGTTTAAAATTGTTTTCACTCGATACCCTCGTGGTAAAAGCTTCATACACAAAAAATTGAACATAGTTCTGAATTTAATAACATTTATACGGCTTCAAATTATTCTTTGATAATTGTAGATAAAGAGTTTAGCAGTAAAAATTAAAGTAACGGTATTTTTTATATGTTCAATGTACAATGAAATTTCTCAAAATGTTATCACGCGAGTTGGAATGTTTGTACTAGTCAAAAATGAATATTAGTTGACCAGAAGGTTCCAATCAGTAGAACAAAAATTTATCTACAACATTGAATCGTGTATAAAAATACTAAAAAAATTATTCAGTCCATTTAATATCCCCGTAATTGAATTCCAAACACGAGATAGGGTGTTTGGGATAGAAACCGCTTCTGTGCCTTTTCCTGGCTTAATTAACATTCTATCTACATTTTTATATTAAAAAATAAACAAATTACTCTTCCAAAGAAATCGTTCTGAAACATAAATCATGGATTCGCCAACAGGGAAAGCCGACTCAAAGGAGCATCTTGCAACATAAGCGGCTAAAGGACGTTCGAAAATCGAGTGTGCAGAAATTCGGAGCAGATTTCCAGGCCGCCATAAGGGCTAAACGTTAGGAGCCGCGAAATTTATCGAGCACGCGTACCACGGGCCCCTCCCAGCGGCGTCAGACCGAGGCCCGACTTTTCTCTCCGGGCTAAACTGTAGAAAAATTGAAATGGGCGAGGCGAAAGAATGAATAAAGATCAGCGAAACCCTGGAGGGGGTTGTCGGGGGATGCCGGCAGCACGTAAACCGGCAACTCGGTTTGCCGTCGAAGTGGCCAGGAGGGGCGAGGCCCGTGCACGCGAATGATATTAGGTAGAAACGCATGAACTTTGATATATTTCTGGGGGTGGAGGAGGGGACCGGGCCGGCTGCGGAGGTGGAATCTCGTAGCGTAGGGTAAGGAGGACGGGGGACGCCATTCGGCGGCAAGTATCCGAACTATACGTGACCCGCAATCCTTCTTGGTGGTGCCTTTTGCTGTGAAATCGATCGAGGAAATCGATGATGTTCTATTTTCGCGCCGCGTAGGCGTCTCTGCCGATTTTTTAGCGATTTTCCGGCCGGAAGATCGCTATGAAAAATTCGAACGCTAATTTTTCATTATGAAAGAGTATTTCTGGGCTCATCTGCTAGTAGGTAGCTAGTCTGCGAGAGTGGTCGTCTCTCCTTTTTCTTTCCAGGTAAATTTGTTTCTCTGATAAATTTGTTCCTAATTTATTGCTAATTAATGCTACGCTGGATGCTTGACCAAGCAGGTTGCCAAAATAGAGCCCTTTACGCAGTCTTTTTCCATACTTCTGTTTTAATTTGGCGAGTTCTGGGAGTACGAATTTTCCGATCACCTAACAGAATTTCCACCAGGGCTGCTAAGTGTCGCAGCCGGCTGCGAAATACTGACCTGCTGGCCTGCCGTTGACCATCGGGCCTCAGTCCGCAGGCACTTTGGGAATCCCCAGGTTTATGACACCAGCGTCTGATATTGAGACTGTCAACAAAAGATTCTAATGAGCTGAAAATATGCTTTGATAGTATACCTGCTTCTTCTACTATACAATAGCTTTAGTGTCGCTTTCGTATCATAAACTGGACCCCCTACATCTGGACAGCAATAGTAGTTCAGCGAATAATAGTATTAATGTAGACAAATCCCTGCAAAATATTTCATCCGAATTTTACCCTCAAAATCAACAGAATTGTTATTTAAAAAATCGACACAAAGTGTCCAACCATAATTTTACCCTGAGAACCGAATCAATATAGAAAAATCTGTCTAAAATATTCAACGAGAAATTTAGTCTCTATTAATTTATACAGTATGGAAATAGCTTGTCGATCCACAGAAGCGGTTGAAACCGTTCGATCTCCAATCCCCGGGAAACTCTCCGGGAAAGTGGATCCCGGCCACGGGAAAACCTTGTATTATATACCATTTATACAAGTAACAGCCGGCCCTCTCTTAATATGATCCATCCATTATTCATCCCGGATCACGGCGGAATCTTTCGGAATCGTATTCGCGGTAGACGCGAATGGCGAGAAGTGTCTGATTCAGATTCAAATGCCCATAGATCCTGCTGTAGATCCGCGGCCATCCTGGAACCCATTGTATTTATTGGCAGAGACAGGCTACCCTGGATCAAACGCACTCTTGCGAAAGTTTACTTCAACAACGTCGGAGACCACGCGCCGCTTGTACCTACTCCACTGTTTCGATAGAATCGAATTCGGCGAACGATATTTCTGCGGATGCTTGCAGGTAGAGCTTTCCCAGAACTGGTTTCGTACTTTCCTCGACCGCTTCTAAACTTTTATTACGATCGACATAATCCTTTAACGGTAGACCGTTTATGACTACTACCATCATTCTACGGTCTAGTATAGATCGAAATCTGGATTTTATTACTTTGTATTTCAATATATATTGGGTTTGATTGACAATTTGTACTATTTGGAAATTATTTATTATTCTTTTTTACTACCCGTTGCAACCACTGGTAATGCAAGCATTCGCAGTCTCTCGTATTGCGGAGGTAATAAATATTTATTACTGTTGCCGATACGCATCTGAATCTTCCACGTTCCCATAAGGACTGGTATATCTGCGACACTCGTAAACGAGATTAGGATAGGGGTAATAATAGATTCAAGATAAATTATATTTTTGCTACTATAATCTTACATATTATGTATTACTGTTTGTTCAACGAAAATTAATTCCGGTCAGCGTGACATGTATATTCTTAATACGACCGCAAAGGGTTAATTTAAAAAGATACACAAAATCGAAGTAATTTGACTAATTAACTCGAAATAAAGAAAATAGAAATTCATTGTAGTGGATACTACTTCAACTACTTCGCATTCTAATAATTCTAGCAAATTCAATTTATTCGGTCACATGACAATAAAAATTAAATTACTAAGTTTTATTCCATCAGGACATTCGGTACTTAACAAATTAATTTATACATCGAAGAACGTTCACCAAGCTTGTTCATCCCCCTGTAAAATCCACGGTGTTTTCAGCATCGCTAATGACCCCTTAACCAAGCTGTACAATTCATAGAAGCGCGTTCCCATTGCGCGCGTTAATTCGAAATAAGAGGACAGAGGT
>CM052158.1:8396178-8415200 GCA_028455555.1 Augochlorella aurata | reverse complement strand
AAATGATAATATTAATATAATCATGAAATGATAAAAATATTTCACTATATTAGAAAATTATGTCCTGTCAGATGAATAAATAAGCTTTTGTCTTTCCCGCTTCCAAACCTAAACTCGGTTAAACCATAATTGCATCAAATGTCTCAACTGTTTCAACTAACGCTACAATAATTTTTCCCGCTTCCAGAGCGTCGCGATTGAGCCAGTCGCATTTCGCTATCGAAAACGTCAACGTACCGCATCGAACAACACGGAAAACTAAACGCAAACACAGAGTCAAGCTCCAAATGGAACCTGTTTGACAGCAAGATTCATGGCTCGCCCGTTACAGGTTGTTTCAACGGTGCCACCGCTGCAATTTCTCCGCGGATTAGGAATCTTAGGCGAAAGTTCGTACGTAAGAACGAGGCGCGGCCGGGGGGGGGAGCAGGAGGGGAGGGAAGCCCGGCGAAATGTGGGTCGCAAAGCTCCCTCGAGTGGATTCAGCGGGGTATTCAATGGGGTAAATGGGGTATTGCATATTAAATACGCTGATAGGGGGATGAAACGAAAGAAGGCACGGACGATGGTGGGGGCGACAGAATGGCTCTGGGATCCGGGTGCGGAGCAATGTGTGTAAGCTTGATGCGGTTATTGATTACAGGCCACTGTCATTGACGGCCCGTCATATGGAAACGGTGACCGTTTTTCGTTACGCACACAGGAATATGCTCCTGGTACGCGCGGCCACCGTATTCAGTCACGAATAGCCATCAATTTCTACTCCCGGCCGTGTTCGATTTGCTATTTTCTTTCGGCCGGACTTTTTTCCAGCATTTTTCCGAACCGCTTTTCCTGTAAATAGTTTATTTTTGCCGCGACCACTCCGCCAGGGAATACGCAAATAGATTCCGGCTGGATGGATCGGCCATTCTGTCGGAATTCGCTGCGTCGAGCACCGATCAGTGAATTGTTTACTATTCTAATTTTATTTAACCTGTTCGGGGATGAATTTTTATAATAGGAGAAGAAAGTCTGTTAAAATGAATGAAAAATAAAGACGAAAAAATTAAACAGACTTTCTTCTCCTATTATAAAAATTCATCTCCGAACAGGTTAAATAAAATTAAAATAGTAAACAATTCACTGAAAATGAATGAAAAATAAAGACGAAAAAATTAATTTCATGCGACGAGGTGCTGTTCGGTATTGTTGGGGAATTCCATAGTGAATAGTTTTCCAACTGATTCTCATTTTCTTTACACCTAGAATAATCATAATTTTAAGAACGCTAAACGTATAGATATGTACCAGTATCCCTGAATAGGTTCATTCAATACAGGGTCGCGAGGGGTACGTCTTCTGTGCTTTATGATATTGGACAATATAGAAAAGGAGGTCAAGGTTATTAGAGCCCATCGGCAACAACAGTATTGAAGCGCACAGACGTCGTTCCTAAAGGGATAATTCCGAGCCCCGAAGTAAAGTATACATTTTTCAATCCGTTTTTACGATTCTCACTCACTGCAGACGGGTCATAAAAGCTCTAGTCTTTGCAAAAGTACAGACTTCGGCGGATCACACTACCATAATCCAGAATAGGGGACGGGTTTAGGAGATGCCGGTTGATTCCATCTTACCTTTGCACTATTTAATTTATGGGCGGAGTTCCTTGTCTTCTTTCCTGTCGTATCTTGTAATAGAATCTCAGAAGTTTGAATTGCAGGGCAAGGGGATTATTCTTACCCTAAACCACTTCTATCGGTAAACGAAGATGCCCGCAATTTAACCGATGCCGAATGATAAAATGTAACTGAATCAGGTAAGTGAGGTATGCGACAGACGAAGAGTCATTTCCGCATAACAATGGTGTAATTGCTACCCACATAACGGATGACAGGAATAGTTTATTTTGAGGCCCACGTAGTAGACATTTGGTAAATTGGGGGCTATGAAGTTCGTCGTAAACTGGCTAATAGAGTTTGTTTATTGTACTAGCAATTCGGTAAACCCAGGGCTCAGAATTGACCAGCATGTACAATGAATAATTCGAAGTCTCCTCATCATGCCGTCACACGAGACCGTTCGAACTATGTTTGCACAGGCATGCGAGTCAACTGGCATAATTATTTACTTAAATTTTATTTTATATAACTAACCAAAATTATGTTATTTTGCTGAAAATTTATAAATCAGACAATCGTTTCGATACGATGGGGGTATGAATTAAAGAAATAAAAATTTCATCTAGGACGCGTTTCATTGGTTTCCTGAAATATTTACGTTAATATTAATATGAAAAGTGTATTTATATTTTTTTATAAAGATCAATATAATGTTACAAAAATTATATCGTGTTTGATCTTATTTTAATCAGAAAAACCTCAGAATTGCATCGATAAAAGTGCCGTTAAGGAAAATAAGAAAATTACACATTGCGTGATCATTTGTGTGCATCCCTGTAAAAATTATACTTTATTCTTCATTATTCATTAATTAAACGGTCTTATTAGCCTCTAGATTACAGAATATATTATAAACAATGATTCAATTAAAGAGTAGGTGCATGGTGCAAAGAACAATCGATTACGCAGTGTTTCAAAACATTTATAAACATCGTTCTCAATTTAATTATAATTTAGAGCAATGAATATTCCATCTGTACGTTAAAAAAATTCATTTTATTCAAATTAAAAATGTTTGGTGCACATCCCGCTGTACGAAAATGGAAACTGCATATGCAATATTCGTTTGACTTCGTCGGTGACTGAAAAAGAGAACAAAAAATGTTTAAAGTGAAAGAAAGAATGACGAAGATTGAAAAACAGAATGTTCATAAGTTTAAAAAAATAGTAAAGCTGTTTAGGATCCTTTTCGCGACGCAAGATGGAAGTTGCACGCGGGAAGTTCGGCTTCGATTCTAAGCAGGGTGGAAAGGGGTAAGCACGCGTGAAATGGTGAAGAGTATCTTGAAGTAACAGTTAGCCTGATCGTCGACAGACAGAAGGCCAGAGACGAGCGGACAGAACCAGAGTCCCGAGGACGTGTGTCCCCAAAAGCCGTGGAGCTCAGCGTTGAGTGATGGCCGCTCAGTCGACCTCGTAACCGGCGCCATACATCATTCAAGATGGCTGGCTTCTCACGCGGCTCGGGGAGAGACAAGGGTGACAACCCTCCCGTCTCTGCTTGCTACTTTTGACTGGCTACGTCTACGCCTTCGCTGATAATCGTGTTACGGAGATATCAATCTTGGAGCGACGCCTCTCTCGCCCCGCTCTAAACTGCATTAACGCTAAGAATGTGCACCCCCGAAATTCGCCGAGTTACTTCACTTTTGCTTTTTCACCACCCCCGATCGAAAATATTCCTGTATGCAACCCCTGTCTTCGATCTAATTAGAAATTAAGATTTCTCTTTTTTCAGCTCGCGAGTAGAAAGAGTGTAAGACATTGTCACTTAGAAAATCGCTATGGATCATTTTGGATCGATATTTAATGCGATTTGAATTGGGATTAATTGCATTTGATGCAGATTTAATATCCAGTATATTTGAAAAGCTCTCATTTTCTATTGTTCATGATGTCTTTTATTGTGTTTTGTCTTTTTAGAGAAATTAATTTACCAGTGAGATCGCGATATATTCAAAGTAATTATTTGACATTGCAATTACCGAGCAGTAAATTAGTCTAAACATTTATTAGGACACTGTATAATTTTTCGTATAAAATACATCGGAATAAACAGATATTTTACTCAATAAAATTATCTCAATAATTATAAAATAAAGTATCTGAGAACCGACATTTTGTCGCGTGTCGTAATTCTAGTGTTAAACAATGTTAGAGCGACATTTCCTTCATATAAAGTTTATCAAGCAGTTCTGTAAGTACTATTCTTAATCACCGTGTCGCAAAAATTAATTTAATTATTAAAAAGCAAATTGGTGAAGAAATGTTCCTAAACTGCCATCTAACAGTAATAACCACTCACTAAACGCTCTTCCGATAGAGGAGTATCCTCTCCAGAAACCTGCCTTATCAACGCTAGGTTAAATCCGAAGGAAAATTCGACTTTTTCCCTAGTTTGAGAAATTGACACTAGACGGGTCGATAACTCAAGATTTATTAACGAAATCGTATTCTTTCGGATTTCTTCCATCGCCACGGAAAATGTTGACACTGTCCAAGATCTTGTATTAGCTCGCTTAAACCCTTTTTGAAAGGCGAGGAAGAATGACAGCGACGAACGGTATAAAACGTACGAAAATTTAATTAAAGTGCCGCCGGGGTGTCGTCTCTTCGAGGGTGAGAGGCACGACGTTATTAATATAATTCCGGTTCCACCGTTCATATTTTCGTCCTGTCCAAAGGACACATCTTACGTTTCATTCAGGCTTTCCTTTTCCTCCGTCGAATTTCCGCGGATATTTCTGCGGCATTTGTCCCGGGGATAAAAATTTCTTGTTGCATTCAGGGCATCCTGGCTTTTCAACTTTCTCGCAATATACCGTCAGAATTTGAAATTCAAATTGAAGAATTCCAGGAAAATCGAATAATTAGACGATCCGAATATATGCAGAATTAGAGAGAAATTGACGACGATATAAACGGATAAAATACGAAACCAAGATTGAAAAATTCTGGGAAAATCAAGCAATTAAACGAGGCAACCAAAGAAATCAGCGATGATTTATTTACCGCGGTGAAAGAATTTCAAACTCGAGTTCAAAAATTCAGCGAAAATCGAGCAATTAAACGGGCGAAATAATTAAAGAAGAAGCAAGTAATTGACGATGATTTATTCCCTGCGATGGTCGCAACGATGATTAACATTCGAGTGTATTAATGACTGCATGGCTGTGTAATGAATGTATTAATGATTGAGAAATACGGAAAAATCGAACAATTAAGCGACTAGAATATTCGCGCAGAGGAGTCGCCGATGATTTATTTCCCACGGCGATTCCTCTCCTTCTTATTGCGGATTTCTAAAATAAATGGTTATGTTTTTCTAAAGACAATAACGCTCCTCTATCTATCACTCGTACGGACGATATTGGCGGATCCATCGGATATAATATTGAAATTGTATTCTTTCGTAATATGAGAGTTATTTATGAAACGTAGCAGGCAATATAGTAGCACGGCCGGGGGATGACGGCGAAATCTGACGGCGGCGGCGTCGCGATATGATAGGATGTGATGTGAAGAGGATCGAGGCTCCTTGAAATGCAGACAGTGCGTGTCAGCCTTCATCCACCCGCGCAGTATTCCCGAATTTCGCAATCGAAAGGCGCGGCCAAATTTCTTGCGGAAGTTAAACGAACTTTAGAGTGGAATAAAATCGCGTTGCTATTTTGTCTCCACAATTTGCTCTCCTCGAAATCACCCTTAACTAAGGATCAATCCTTTAAGGGTTAATCTTTGCACTGCACACATAATTTGATTTTTTACCTTAGAGAACATCAATCAACTTTTTTCATTATTTAACTTTCATTTGAGGACGATATTTTCAATGTTTCAAAAAATTCTCTTCCTTGAACGATTTAACTCAAATTAATTGAGTCAGATTTTACATTTTTTAAACCTCGAGAACATTTTTTGAAAACCACGGAAACTATTTTTGAATTGTTTTCAATAGAAACGATCGTCTATTTGGACCTAGAGTATAACTATTGTTATTTAACTACTTAATTTCCATTAATTGAAACATTCGCGTATTTCGCTCAGGCTTTTAGCATCTTTAATAGTTGCTAAATGATCTTAAGTATGCCCAGTTGCATTTTTGCCGTTCGAGCGTCAATCAGAAATTCGTCACCGACGCCTGCCACTATTAATTTATTTCTGCGGCGACGGAAGAAAACCGCGCACACGCGTGCTGTTCTTTTCCTCGTCGATTCGGGAGGAGTTTTCTGAAAACACGGTAGCAACGTGTAACGTGTACGGTTAGAGCCGAACGAAGCGACAGCTGTTCACCGGTTGGCTGCGCTATTCGATTGTCTCGCTCTTGATGATTGATGATCGTTCGGGGTAGCTGCTGCCGCTGCCGCTGCCGCCGCCTTGACACCGCGTCTGTCTTTTCCCTCATTTCCCGCCGGCTTTTTTTCGTTTCCTCGGCGATTCCACTGCAACGCAGCCGGTCGATATACGAGCCCGGAATACCGAGCTTCCTTCGGAATTTCGCTCGGCACACGATTTTACAACGTGGACCGGAAGCGGGAGGCGAGCGTTCCCCGGAAACCATAATCGCACTCCGCTGCTGTTTAACGCCCGCTCATTGCGAACCCAGAAATTTTCAATTTCGTGCTGCAGTTGGAAACTTGGCCACCGAGGTGTCACTGTTACTTTAGACCGCTCTTTTCTTTCACAATGTCGAGGAATGAAGAGAATCGGAGCAACAATCTTGGCTTAAAAAGATTCTAATAATAAATTAGTAATTTTGATATTTACAATACAGACTTGAATTTTAACACTTAAGCGATCGAATGGGGTGATCTCCCCGTTTTAAATTAAATCGTTCTATGACCGACTGGAGAAATTTCTACACTAATCAACAATATTATAACTTCTTAATTCTATTAAAATTTCCACGAGGTATGAATATTGAAGAAGCATTTGATACCATATAAGGTTGCTTTAATTTTTATTTAATTAAGTAGAGGTGCTATAATCTGTTTTTTTTACGTTTTTGGCGCGGTTGTGAAAGTGTTAATATAGATTTTAATATTATTTCAGTATAAATTATAAAATAGATAATTTCAATATAAATTGTCCTTTCGCTTCAGAAAATATTCAGGAATATATGAGGACATAATTAGGGTGGCAAGAAGGTCTCGTTTTCGACTTCGAATATGTCGTTATTAATTCCAATACGGACAGAGGACGCAAAATCGAGAAGGAAAACTCGATTGGACTTTTCGGAAATGATTCCCAGACTTATCGCAAGCCGACAAGCTGCTAATTGATGGTCCGGCGCGCATGTGAGATCCTCCGCATCGAAGTAGTCCTAACACTGCACGCAGAAATTAATCGTTTCCCCAACTTCCAAGCCGAGCATCAGGTCTTCGGCAAAAAAACGCGATTCCCGTCATGAATTACACCGAGTCCTCGTCGAATCCAGGTCCGAGCGGGCAGCAGAAGACAAAAGGAACGTTGCAAGACCCGCTCCTACCTGCCACGAGGGAATTAGCCCGGAGGAATCAGCTGCAGTCGCGGTCGCGATGCATAATGCAGGGGTAGGGGCGTGAATTTATGTAACTTAATTTGTAACACGGCGACGTCCGCCTATCCGCGGTGTCTAAGAACAGGAAGGTGCGTGGAGAGAGCAAGAGAAACAAAGAGAGAGATTTGGGGAGAGGGGGGAGGGGAGGAAAGAGTCGGCAGCGAGCCATCACGAGGGTTACAAGCACGCGAGACAGAGTATAATAATGGTCAACCCGATGGGCAACTTTTTCACTTTGCATGTAATAACCGCGGCACCGGGCGCGAAACGCGTTCCGACCGCGGTTTAATAAAATCTCGTTGGCCTAATAACGCGTGGGCCGATAGAGAAACCGCAGATGAAAAGGAGAAGAGAAATTGAGCGGCGGTGGGGAACGGCGACGGAGGGTGCTGTGCTTGATGACGGTAAAAGAACCCGAAGAAAGGGTTTTTAATACTTCAGATGTTCTGCGGCGATCAATTTTCTGTTCGATTACGGTGGCAAATTATTGCTCTAAATAATTATTTTCAAATTAGAATTTTTTAAACAGATTTTTTACAGTCTTTAGATTTCAAGCATTTTTTATTACTGTGAAGATAAAAAGACAACCAGGAGACAATTTAATTTGTAACCTGTGCAACACTCTTCATTTTTACATATTTTTGTGCCTCAAAAAATATTTAAAAGACTAGTAAAACACAGAGTTTCATAGACTATAATGCAATATAAAATTCTCTTTCGTTTATTAACAATACCTAGTCTTAAAATTTGCCTAACGATGGATTTACGTAACGTAATCTTAAAAAATGTCCATAGATTTACACATATATCGCCAATATACTTGTTCCACTATCAAAAAAGCCCCGGCAACTAATACAACGTCGTCCATAAATGCGAGCCCGACGGAACAACATAAACTGAAAAAACATACCGCGAGTCGGATCTCGTTGCAGCAGCGTCCATAGAATTTCGAATCGTCAGCAAAGCGTCACCCCGCCGCGAAAATCCCTTACGAATCGGCGGAAGCATCCGGTTAGGTCGTAAAGTATGACGTTAGAGATCGGGCCTGGCAAGCGACCGGCGTCGAATCTTACTTGTATCGCGCAAATAGGCCAACTGAAAACGCATTGACACGGGAGAAGTCACCGGGTGCCGATGGGAGAAGTAGGAGAGAGCCGGCAGCGGAAAAAGGGAACGAGCCTGGTGCTGAATGGCGCCCTACCTGGTCCCCGAGGTCATAAATCATTTCCCCGTGATACTACCCCTCGGCGTTTTCCTGCAGCATAACCCCGGCGATCGGCAACCGGCCAACATCACCTGGAACTCTCCTGGTCCGGGCCCTCTAAACACGACTCCTCGATTTTACGATCTCGATTCTACGATCTCGATTCCGTGCGCCCGGGTGCACGCGTGCGCGTCTACGGTGCAGTGGTGCATTTTTTTCGACGACACTCCGGCGATCTCGAGTTCACCTTGTGGCAATAGCACTCAGGCGGCTAGACCTGTGTAGCATGATTTCGAAAGTGTACACGTGTCGTGAGAAACTCGGAATGGTAATTATACTCTTCGGATTTGCGAGGTGGATCATTGGTTTGATCGATTGGCTTTAGTCTACGGTGACCCGGACGGCATTAAAACCTAATCGGTGGTATCGAAGGGCTGTAGCATCTGTGGGGTTTATGTAGATTCGGTTTATCGATCTCGACGAGATCGGAAGGAAGACGTATATCATTCGTCCACGGCCAAGTGGCCTTGATTGACCAATCGATTGCTGCCCGCTGCGGACAAGGGTAACTTCATCGTTTCGGTTTCGATTGTTGCGTGCTCTCTGCTGGCAGATAATTATTGCCAACTAATGAGTACCGTCATTCGTGCATTGTCTTACGAGACACGCGAAGTTGGTGAGGTACACTGTGCTTAAAAATTAAGGAGCAGTCTCGTCGAAGTCTCAGTTGATGCAATTGAACGTAAAATATGCTTCAGTAGCAATTAAATAAGTTTCCATCTGTTCGGGTTTAAGTAACCGTAAGTCCGGTTCCCTATATCGATAAATGAATTTCAAAAATATCGTACGAGGTATGTCTCCGGTTCTTGCAGCGATGCAACGATCTGTATCGACCAGTCGAGCCGAGGACGAGGCAACCCCTGAATCTTCCTCTCTTAGAGCGTGAACAGTTCACGGCAAACGTAAAATTAATAGCCGTCCTTTACTGCGCGGCCCTATAGTCGAGGCCGCGCTGGTGGGGGACCATAAATTTCAGCACACAGATTCAAAATGATCCCCTTTATTGCACGAAACCCGGGTTAGTTGTGCTTCGACCTGACCCCCGTGCAGTCGAACCATAGACTTGTACCTAGCTCCTTCCGTCGAGACAGATTCTCTTGATTTTTCCGCGTTGTGATTGTTAATTGCACGAGTACCATGTGAGTCGCTACCCTGAGCAATACCTCCGCAAAGAAGCACGCGAGTTTCGTATCCATTTGTTCACTCCCTTTCGTTTTCCTTTCTGGCAAAGTGTTAATATAAATTGAATTTTCGAGGGTTGCCGGTGGTTGTACAAAATTCTTTAAAAGTTTTAACTTTTCAGTTGATAAATTGCACACGGTATTGACGTTCCGACGCCATGGATGTCCACCATGAATTGGTAAGACGCAATATTACTCTTTATTCGACGCGTTGATTTACTTTTTTATTGTGTAGATAGTACGTGAATCGTATTTTGAAATATATTGTATAATGAGTGAATTCGAATTAATAATTAATGTGTATTACAACTCGCAAAAATATACAGATCGATAACAGACGAAAAGATTACGTTTCCGCCGTAGAAACTTTTCTCCGGCTGTCTTCAAAGCCGCGATAATTAAGCTGCAGATCGAACTTCGTTTAAGTGAAAGTGTCATTAATTATTATTTAGACAAAGTTGCGAGTCGGAGCGAGTTGATACCACTGCCGACACCGAACGGCGAACCCGCGAACACTGTTAATTCGCCGAGACGCTCGTAGGTGGCTCCACTGTGACGATTCAGACGTGTATTTCCTTTTTCTTACATCTTTTCGTAACAGAGACGCGTTAACGTGTAAACTACCCTCCTCAACGCCATTACTTCACGTCAAATTTAAGTCGCGTCTACCAGCGACGATTAAACGCTATAAAGACTTCATAAAGTTCTTTCACACAATCGAGAAGATTGTGAAACCTGCAAGAATATCTACTCAAAGTCGTCTATCCCTATTTTGCACCCTTATTTTGGATATTAAAATTTAATAAAACGAAGAAAGTGCATATCAATTTTCCTTTCAATCTTCTTTATTTTTGAAATAGAGACTTCGCAATTCTAACCACCCTCTGTCTTCCAATTCCCCGCAAACAAATTTCATTTAAAATGGATTTCCAAAGACAGCCGTTCCATACCTCAGGTCGAAAATACCCGTGAAATTACAACCCCGATAACTTCTCCAAGCAAGCGCTATCAGATTCAATTCTCAAAATCGAATTTCCGGAAACCTCGTTTCTCGTGTCCCGAAAAATTCGAAACAGTGAAATAAAAGAAAGCTGTCCACCGGGGGTGGTCTGGGTCCCTTTAGGGCGGGGGGAGGGACGAAAAATGTCCGGAAAGTCTGCGTAACCTGTCTGGCATCGGTTTTCGTTTCCACGACGTCGAGGAGAGAGGAAGAGAGGAAGAGAAAGAGGGAGAGAGAGAGAGAGAGAGGGTAAAAGCGCTACCGCGCGTTTTATTCACGACGCTCCAGATACTGCAGCCATTTTATATAGATTGCAATGTATTGATCGTCTCCGCCAACAGCCGACATTCTACGTAGTATCAGAATGACAGGCTGGCAGATGGAATCGCAACTTCCCCTTCCCCCTTTTTCCGCCAACTGCCACCACGTTCCAACCCCCTTCAATGCTTCGGACTGCCTGCCAACCCCTCGTCTCCGCCTATACCTATGTACACTTTCTGCTCGGCTACTTACGGACCTCTACTTACTGCCGAGGCGACTTCTACCTACATGATAGCGCGCGCGCGCGCGTTTGTGCTCATGAACGCTGGGGTCACTCGGTAATATTGGGGCGAAAAATAAAAATCCGAGTTGATTTTTGACAGTGTGCGGGAGCATTCTTCCTGGGAAAATATAGTTTTTCTCAACCCCTATAGAATTCTCAGAAATTCTGCCTTGACAATAAAGCCGTAAAAATACTTTTAAAATGTTATATAAAATAAAATATTAAGTATACGTTATAACAACGATTCTGGGACATTTAATTCTATTCGAGAATGTTTTTCTTGGCAAATATATATTTCTTCAATCCTCGCAGGGTCTTCAAAAATCCACTAATTAATATTGAACAAGTAAAAATACTTTAAAAACTTTATACTATTTATAAAATATCTTTATTATATGTCATTTTATTGCAAAAATTGTTGGACTTCTAATTTTATGTTCAAGGGTATTTTCTTGGCGAAATATACCTATTTTCAACAAACATAAAATTCAGAGCCCCTTAATGACACTGAAATTAATAGAACACGAAGATACGATCTCAGCGACGCAAAAAAGTTCCTAGATCCATCTAAAGCGGAATTAGAAATTTTAGATCGTCGTCGGATCGCCGGGCAACGCGCCGCGCTACGTGGATCGCATGTACGCGTGTGCCCGGATATGTAAAGAATATGTAAATAACGGGGAGTGGTTAGGTATGTACGAGATATATCGCAGTTTTTACTTATCTTTTTCAGCGGTCGCCGCGATAAATGAATTTGTCGGTGACAGAGAGTAGTGGCGCGCGATCCTGCCTCCTGCCGGTGCTCCGCGCTGGAAATCGAACACGCGACGCGACGCGCCGTGACGCGCAACCGATACCACGATCGACGGATTTCACCGGTTTTTTCCTGTCTCGGTTTATTTTTTGTGTTGCCCCTTTTTCTTCGCCGATCGCCGGCGAATTAATCCGCTTTTTGTCGGGCTCGAACCGATTACATTTCGCGTGTTCCCGTTGCCGAACGATTCCGCCGCGGACGCAGTTAGTTCCGATGGCGTTACACGCGCGTTTGACGCGCACGTTAGGCGACTTTTATTTGTCCCTTTCGAGGAATAAATTGAACCGTGATCGGCGATTTGTTCGAGATGATTGATACTGATTAAACAGCCGTTTTCCGTGGTTTCTTGATCGACGACCGGGAAATAGGTTTGCTTAAGCACTGTCGTAGTTTCCGTTCAGCGAGCAAACTTGTGAAATAGTCGTAAGGATTTTGAGATTCTAATGATCGAGCTCTGTTTAACGAGAAATTAATATTCTCTATAAAACGGTACCGGGTCAGTGATTTTTATTTTAATATTTTTCGGGCGAACAGAATGCTAATTTTTGAAATCCCTTTCGGTGTCGGTAATTAAATGATTTTGATATTCTGGCAATTTTTTAGGGTTGATATTGTGCAGTTAACGTGTTGTACATTTTCTAAAAATGTTACTGACTTAGCTGTTTTTACATTAAATACACATTTGAATTTATTGTGTTTATTAAGGTTCGACAGCGTCGCCTAAAGCGACCCTAAATTAGCATCAGTTCGCGATTTCCATGCAAGACTGTGTCTTCTTAGAAACCTGCAATTCTGTAGCACGGCAAGTTATTGTTCACGCTCGTATGTTCGCGTGGAACACAGAGTTACTGTGACCCGAAAACGTCCACAGTCCGGAATATATTTTACATCAGTGGAGGATGTCCAAAAAGAACCGGCTTGGAATATTGGAGTGCTTCAATCTTTTACACAGTATATTGCAACGTATACAACCACCAACTGCAGCCATATTGGATATTTCCTATGATGCGGTGCTTTAAGTAAAAGGACATATGTCTCGGCCGGAAGTGGTTTACTTTCGGTTGCTCCTTGATACTATTGACGAAACTTTGCCAGGTATGCTGTTTCCATATCAGAATTTCAAGTTGCTTCCAGGATCGTACGATCTATCAGAAAACTATCAGATCTATTTTTCTGTCACGTGTCATTACTGTGACGCCATTTTGTGTCAGTAGTAGTGATAACTTTCTATTATTATTATGCTGTCATGTGTCATTACTATGACGCCATTTTGTGTCAATAGTAGTGATAACTTTCTATTATTATTATGCTGTCATATGTCATTACTGTGATGATATTTTGTGTCAATAATAATAATACTAATAATGTCCTATTATTATTTTGCTGTCATGTGTCGTTATTGTGATACTATTTTGAGTCAATAATTAATTAAACCGGAATTAAATGAAATAAATATTAAATTAAATTAAAATGAAATGGAATAAAATGGTATTGAATTAAATTTATTCTGAAGGAAGTAGAATTCTTACTAGTACAAAATCTACGTTTTATTGTCTAGACAAATAATTAAATAAACGCAGTCATCATTTACTTTGCCACGAATTAAATAAGGGTGGCGATAGATGCAGTTGGATGAAAACGTGCTGCTTCCGTCACACGACGGTCAATGATTGGAAACTTAGAGGAAACATTTCGGGGAGATCCAGCAATGGCGGGGCGGTACAGCCATTTCCACTTTCGTTTACTCTGCTCCCCTCGTTCCGAGCGAACGTCCACTTTTTTAATTAAAATCGCGCTCCATCCCCGCGGCCCCTTCAAACTTTCCGCGTGAATAGGCTTTATTAAATTAGTTCCGAAACTCGGCATAAACAAGCTGTAAGGTTGCATCGGCTGTAAATCGTATCGCCTTATAAACAGGCTGCACGACGACGGAAAGAGTTTCAGTTCTAGCGCAATGACAGCCTCGTGCATTCTGCATCTCGCGATTCCTGTTCCTCCCCCAAAAAAACACGCGAACGTCAAGCTCTCCGAGCTAAAGTGACTGCGAATCTTTAATTTTGCAAGCTCCAATTTCTCAGCATCTCAGTTGTTATTAGAGTGTAAAATTCTTATGACTCCGCCCGGGGCTGGAACTTTTTTACTGCGAGCATGGTCCCGCTGACGTTTTCATATATCGCGAAGAAAAACTTGTAAATGCTTAAAAACGCCCGCCTCCTTTATGTTTTCGTTAGGAGAAGAACAACGTTTCATGCGCACTGATACAATTTTTTAAGGCACGTTTAGTTTTATTCTACAGACATTTTTAGGACAATGAAATTGTTGTTTATTCCTTCATGTTGTTATTAAAAGAACATTTCATGCGTATTAATGCAACAATTTTTGAAAGGCAGAATTTATTCTTATTATCACCTTCTTTTAGCAACAATATATATATTATCAGCTTAAGAAAACAATGCATTCTTATTGTCAAAATTTCTTCTCTTATTTTATCTAAAATATTGTCCAAAGTGCACACGAACGTAATAATTATTAAAAATGAAGAATACATGTTCATTCTAAAAAATTATATTAGAAATTTATCCTAGCAGTAAAATTGCTAATTAAAAATGAGCGTAATAATTATTTAAAAGGAAGGTATATTTTTATTGTGAAAAATTCTTTTCCAATTTATCTGTCTGCGCACGTCGATTTCCAACAGGGCAAAAATTGCAAGTTTCACTGCCGCCGCGGCGAATTATGGCAGATCCTAAGGGGACACGCCCACTCAAAAATTTATCGGCCCCGGCGAGCCTTATTCCCGTGGCAACGCGTATTCCTATTGACGGCCGACTGTCTCCTCTCGCCAGAAATCTCTTTCTGTTAAAGGACACGCGATAGATTGCCCCGGGAAAGCCGCGATAACGTGTTCGCGTTCGCGTCCACTTCGCCCTGACAAATGATCGTCTTCCTCCGCTCCACTCCGCCCCACCCTTCACCGGCGAACCTCAATATTGTTGCTCTTTCTGTGTCTGTTAAGCAAAACTTTCCGACGGAAATATTTTTAGCCGGCACGAATCGAGGTCGACGGACCTCTTTTCTATAACTGGACTGAATCAACCTATTTCGCCGCGATTGCGTCGGTGATTAATTATTGGTCACCATGCGAGAACTTCGGCAAATGGAAATTCGTACGCCCGGGTTCCTAGTTGAACTGTCACCTGTCGAGCGTAATTCTGTTGCAGTCGCGTTTTTATTTTCTAAATATACTTTAAATATTATTTCTATATAATTATTTTCTCCCGTTTTCAAGTTACAAATACATAATTTACGACAATGTTTGCATTCCTAAATAAGTTTATATTTAATAAATTGTTGAAAATTTGAACATGGTACGATTAAACGCGCTTAATTTTGTGCGAATCAAAACATTAGGCTAGAACAAAGTAGTTAAATATCTTGCAGAGGAAAGGGTTGAATCCTGTTGCCATTGCCTTCTACAATTAATTTTTTCAAAACCCTCACGTTTCTTTCCCTCGACGTCGTTTCAAACGCAGCATCCGCGTTCGGATCGCAACAGCATTCGTTCCCCTTAATTCTTTGTCATGCATAAACTCCGAGGATTTACACAGATCCTCTTTACATGAATCTGCAATTCAGCTCTCTAGCCTGCGCAACTCCATTCTTACCGCAATTCCTCAACCGTTCCGGACGAAAACGGAGCCCCGCGGCCGCAAGAATTCGCGGAAATAAAATTTCCATCGACAAATTCAATGGAGGAGCTAAACGAGGGTTAACAGAGAGGACACCGTCTCCTAAATTCCGCGGCGGTATCTCGACTCTCGCGCAGCCAGAAGGAACATTCGTAGGTAGAGCTCGGGACTGTCGAGGTTTCGGTATCATTCCGTAACATCGTTGCAAATCGTCCGCCTTTCAAGTCAAACCCCAGCCACCCCCTCGGAGTGGAAGGAGGAGCGAGATTTCCAGCGCTTCACGGATGCTATCTCGGGAACCTCGAATGCCTGTCGCGCGATATTAGTTTCTCGATTCGAGAGACCGGCCGCGAAATAAGGGGTCGCCCGGAGGAAAAAGGAAAACGAAAAAAGGGGAAAAAACGAGGGCGCGGCGCGGGGCGAAAATGGAAGAGGGTGAAGCAGAGGAACAGAAGAGGGTGAAGAAAGGAGATAGAGGAGGGCGAAGGAAAGAGACGGAAGAGGGTGAAGAAGAGAGAGAGAGAGAGAGAAAGGAAGAGAGAGGCGAGAAAGAGAGACAGGCTCGAAGGGACGGGCGAGGGGAGGGAAATGAAAGGGGCGGCCGAAGGAAGGAAAACGGAATCTCCTGTTACGTCGAGTTTAAGATAGGGCGGACCTTTCATCCGCAAAAATGCCCCGCGGGACCCGCGTCAACGTCCTGCGAGAGAGAACTCTCTTCGAGCAACCCCCGACTCTGCCACCCTCGTTTCTCGGCCCTGCGAGCACTCGGACAGCCCGAACGACGACAAGGAGCTCTCTCTGACTAGACGTCACTCAGATTCCAACTTCCCTCCATTCTTCTGGCCCCGCCATGATTTATGGTCCCGTTAATGCAACCTACCGCAAGTATTCGTCCGATGTTACGCGGCCCGGATTAACCGGTCAACTTTGCCAATATCAAGGAATCGCTGGTACATGCTTTATAGTGGGTAGTTTTACACGCGGCTCGCGAGTCTCTAGTTCTGTTGCATCAGACATGGGGTAGTGGTTGCCAAAAGCTGACTAATTGCTGTGTCCTCGGTTTGTTTTCGGGCATAGTTGATTTTATATTTGTCGAATAAGATATATAACATGTTTTATTTTATCTTTTATTTTTGTTTTTACCATATCTTATATTTTTTATTTTATCTGTGTAGCAGATGGGAAATTGAAGTGTCTTGTTATTACGTTGGAATTTTTTAATTTTTGTCCTTTTCATTTACTTAGCATTTTCGCTTTTTACAGCGAAAGCGATCAGGGTATTTTGTACGCTTTTCAATGCAACGTTAAATGTTTATGAGACGTTTGTTGAAAACCAAGAGCACACAAAACAGCTGTGAACAGTCCTGCTCGAAAGTAGCACGCAACTTTTAATTAACCCCTTGTTCACAGTAGACCCATCACAGCGCCATGTTGCGTTGATATCGCCATTCGACGACGTTAATGCGATTATGGCACAAGTGCCTCTCGAAAATCACTTACACCTACTGTAATTATTACAAAGATTCGTTGAGAAAATCAATCTTCGCGGAAAATTTATAAAATATACTTCAATCCATTGACTGCCAATTGAACAGCTCCAAGAATTGCATAAAATTAAATAATGCAGCATTCTTGATGACCTTGATGACCTGTATATATTACCACAAAAATGTTTAATTTGAAGTAATGATTCTACCATCCATAAAATATAAAATGATAAAGCGTTGAAAATAATTACAAAGATTAAATGAAATTTAAATAAAATTTTAGAAGTACCATAATTATGCAAAACGTTAATAATTATTTTACGAACACACGGTTACCAATATCCGGGTGAAAAATATCGAGACGCTTCTGCATTTTCCGGCAGTAATGAGGAAAGTCGGGTAAAAGTTGCTTACTTGAGGGACCATAAAATTTTTTGGCGTTAGCTGGCCTCTCCGAGTGCTTCGCTCTTAACGAATAAAGCCCCGGCGAAAGGTCCGCGTATAAATTACCATGCGGCCACGCGGAAGTAACGAAAAACCCAGACGAATTCTTTTTCCGCGGCTCGGTGCGGTGCAGCTTGTAAATAAATTGCTCGGTGCACCGTCGCGTGTGTTTCTGATACGCGGAAGTCGCGCGGCAAGTTGAACCTAAACGCGCGGATTCAGGCGATTTCGACGGCGGGGGCTGTTCCCTCCGCAAACGCGGAAACGCCTCGCGCTCTTTCGCTATTTATGAAACTCCTAGTCGAATGAATTCCCCTCTTCCGACCGATTTAATTCTTGTTTGCTAAATTATCTCGGCACGGCCCGGCCCGGCCCGCGGAATAGGGTCTGCAAATTGAACGAAACTTTGCTTTTGGGAGGACCGCCGTTTGCGGAGCGCTGTTTCCTCCGACTGTTTCCAATTAGGTCGTGTACACAGAGCCTGGCGATTCTTACAACTCGTATCTCATCTTCTTATAGTCGTTACAGAGTCTGCTTCATTCGCATAATGTCCGTTCTCTTGTTTCAGCGCCGTCTCTGCCGCACGTCCAACTGGAGGGGATTAATTTTTAGCTAGTTCCCAGCATTCATTTTCAGTAAAATACGTTTAAATCTCATTAGAATATTTGAGATACAAAAGAACTCAAATATCATTCACAATGATAAATTTTAATTTCCAAATTCGTTAATTAAATTATTTAAATTTTATGCGAACTTCTCGAGCTGTTCCTTGAATTCAGAATTTCTCGCTATTTGCAAGATAAAATAATATAAATTGTTCTACTATAATTTAAAATAGTTTCTCGCTTATATTGCAAGCACTGCAATATTCATTCTAAATTATCTATACAGTTATTGTTCTTATTTCTGTATGAAAGAATCTTCACGATTTCAATAAAATAGTTTACCATTAGTAGATTAGATTAATGACGTCGAAAGGTGTTGCTGCCACCTAACAGAATAATTCTGGCGCACCAGGATGCTAGGAAGCAATGACAGAAGCATGATTTCATGGCGCCATGGGAGAAGCAAGAACGCAGAGTCTCCGTACAAGAGAGATCCGTTAAGGTGAATAGATTATTTAGTGCGGAGCCGAACGAATTGTTCTCGGCCAGCTCCGAATAAATACAACTCCGTGCAATAAAAGCTTAAGCGACTAAGCTAATGTTATTGAGATGAAGCTGAAAGCCAGGGTGGGCGTGTTGGGATCCTCAACAAGGAACTGCAATGCCGCCCACTTTGCCGGAATTTAGCTTTGTTCGTTTCCTTCTCTTTGAAAAATACACCGTCGCAAATCCAATTGCGGTCATGCCGCGCAACGGCCTCGGATTATACTAACTGCGCGCTGATTAATTGTCCT
>CM052158.1:8375950-8396078 GCA_028455555.1 Augochlorella aurata | reverse complement strand
TTTTCTAATACCAATATTTATTTTAAAAATTTGAAGCCGACGAATCGAGGGGAATCGCGACGTGACAGAAATCGCTGGTATATAATGGCTCTAGAGACACGACGTTGGAGGCAGGAGGTGGACGCGGTGCCAGTGCGGCCGGGGAATCAAACGGTTTTGATTCCCCGGTTCCTCGGATCCGATTTTAATCTAGCCGAAAATTTGGCTGCGCGGCGGTGTGCTCGATTCCCAAGTCCGCCGTCGGTTTTTGCCGGCTACGTGACTGTTTCCATTCCGTTCGGTTCTCTATTTTTCTCTGGCGGCCGGCTTGGAACAAAGACAGGCCCCGGGGTAGGTACACCGAGTTTCGCCACCCCCCATCACTCTCGCCGTAGACACGTTTTCTCTCCATTCTTCGTTTTCCCTCCGCGCGGCGTGTCAGGCTCCTCCACGCGCGGCTTCAGGAGCGGAGAGACGATCAATACGTCGCTCCAGAACGGAGAGAAGGAACGGAAGCTACGTCATTGGGAGAGAGAGTCCGCTCGTCGGCTGCGGCGACGGGGCGAGCCGCGAGGGGGGCAGTCGCCGGATGACGACGAGGACCCGCCGAGAACACCGGCGGAGGGGCTGGCCGAGGGGAAACGGAGGTTTTCCAGGCGATTCCTCGAGGAGAGAGGCTGAGAGCGGAGCGCGGCACAGCCCTGGCTCTCGCAACCCCGGCAGATATGCCCGGCTATGAGCGCGAAAAGATGATGAGACGAAGGGTGGCCCCTGGCTTTTACCCTCTCTCTTTCGCCCGTGATCCAGTTGACAGGGATTCCAGGCCGAGGCCGCACGATCCTGCCCGAATAGAAACGATGCCAGGGCTGTAGCCACCGGCGACCGTGTCCCAGCTGAGCTCCCAACGAGTTCTACCCCGAACAACCACCCTCCGACTGTGTTTTCTTGCTCAATTTCATCTTCCTTTTATTTTTCTCCCTTTATTGCCCCCGCTACTTGAGACTAGGTCTTTAACGCCGCCGTCGCTTCGGATCTTTTATTTTCGAACCATTGAAGTGCGATGCTTCCTTTGGAGTCTGCTGAACTTGGTGTGCGATTTCTCAATTCTCTCTTTAATCGTACAGGAGGGATTTGTGAGTTTTCTAGAACAATAGCGAGTTTCAAATAATTCTTTAAGCAACAAGACGAAGACAGAAACTAATAAAATTAGAATCTCTATGGTCACCTGAAATAGGAGGTTGCTGTTCTTTATTAAAGAGTATCACAGTGAAAATTCACCTCCGCCAAACTAGAATATTTTATTTTAGTATTATTAAAGTCCTCGATTTGCTACTTATTTGTATTCGAGGAATTTATAGCAGTAATAAACGTCGAATAATTTCCCGAGCGAGGATTCAGGAACTAATAAAACGAAAAGAACCATTGCAGTCTCTTGAATAGCAAGTAGTCGACTTTGTCAAAGAATATCGTAGCGAGAACCTACCCCTACCGACCTATATTAAATTGAATTGTACCATTTAGTGGTGAAAACTTTCCCGTAGCAATAGCGTAACTCGAATAATTTATTACGTGATCTGGGTAGCAGGCACCGAGCGGGTTCCCAGAAGAGGAATATCGGGGGTAAGCGGACTTTCCCAGCGGATAGAAAGTCACCGTTTGCACAGGGATGAGACACGGACACCGAGGTGTTTAGCAATCGCATTAACACCACTCACTGCTTAGACATGCAAGCGACAAGCCATCGCTTCTTAAACACATGCCCGCATGAATCCAGTTCTCCCTCGGGTGCCCCACGAGGGCGTAAATAATGCATGAATTCGCGCGCGAGAATTTCATAAGAAGAATTCCAGATACCTAATCACTACCTCCCCATCGCGTTACATAATACATAAGGCAACACCGCGCGCCAGCCAGTTCTTAATTACGCGCCGGTATTCCAGTCGAAAACGAAGAAACAACGCAATGCAAACGATACCGTCGCCTTCTGTACGACAAACCTACATCCGCCATTTTTGCATCGGCATTTTATCTTGCGAGATGGCAATCGGAACACTCGGGTGCAGCGTCTTGTGGATCCGCTTCCGGCTGGAAATATAAATTATGATATTCATATTCATTCGCGTACACTTTCGTGTTTCTCAGCTGTTACGATGCTAATTGTCTGCTGTTTCATTGCGTAGCTGATTTGTTAAGAAGATATTGGACGGAATTTACTAGATACGTGTATGTCTCATTTGGTATAGATTGAAGTAGTATCTTAGTGGCGTAAGTGGATCATGGCTACTGACGGCTATTAGATGAACAACGAGGAACCTCTAGTTTCAGATGTCCAGTTCAGCTTTTTTGTTCCGAACCTAGTTGGATCTCCAGTTCAGCTTTTCTGTTCCAGAGTTTCTAAGGTCTCTAGTTCTAGACCACTTCTTTTGTTCTAGACCAAATTAGACATCTAGTTTAGCTTTCTTGTCCTCGAATTCTTTAGACCTATAGTTCAACTTCCTCATTATAGATTTCTTTAAACCTTTGGACCAGATTTATTGTTCCGGACTCCTTTGGACAATTTAGATCAGCTGTCTTGTTCCGGACTTCTAGAGCCCTTTAGATCTCTAATTCAGCTTCCTTATTTTAGAGCTCTTTAGATCTCTAATTCAGCTACTTTCATCTTGACACCACCTCGAATTTAGCTTTCTTGTTCCCCACTTCTTCGTACCTTCCACGTCAGCTTTCTTGTTCTTTCCTCTTACCGCCAGTCTTTAAAGCCTCTCCACCTACAAACTAGAAGACACTTAGCCGAATAGACACATTTGCATGCTCGTCCTTCGGCGTGCTCGTCGCAACCTCTTACCGCTACTTCTTAAGCAGTCTCCGTCCAAGACGACGAGGAAAGTCCCTCGTCCCGTTCCTCTCTTTCCAAGATAGAAAGACGCTTCGTCTCCATTCAAATCGTCTGCGAAACATGCAGACGAGTAGACGCATTTCCATGCTCGTCGTTCGACCTTCCCGTCGCAACCTCTCGCCGTAACATCTTCAACAGTCTCCCGCGAGCCAGCGAAGGAACACTTCTGATTCCAGAACCTCTATTCCTCTCGGGCGCCTAAGTTTCTACGCGTATTCCCATCAAGTTCCGCGTGGGAAAGCTCTCGTTGCCCCCCGTCGCAGGGTGGGAAATTAAGGAGGCCCCCACCTCCCCCAGTCGAGAGCGTCGATTCAGTTTCGGAGACTCTGCGGAACCCGAAATTTCCAGGAGCTCTATCCGCTAATCCGGGCGAGCGGCATTAGGACGCGTGCGTCGCCAGGCCATGGAATAATGTGTTATCAATACTCATTTCGAAGGGGATGCTGCCGGCGCGGCGCAGAAGACCGCCGGGGCCCCGCTCGCCGGTTGATACGCTCCTGTGCGGTGGCATCCCCCTGTCCCGTGGTGGGGGTGCGGGGGTGCGCGCGGTCCAATCATCGCAGAATCCGAGGGATGCCCCTGGGTTCGGCCGGGCAGCCGTGGGAGAGACGCCCCGCGACTCGAGGATTCGCGCTTGTCGCCGAACGCCTTCTCTCCGCTACTGGGTCCGAAAAGGACAGTCGGCCGGTGCGGTGCGTTTCGTTTCGAAGGGCGTTGGCCCGCTGCTTTGGCTCCCGCGGTTCTCCTTATTCTTTCGCCACGTTCCCGCGGATTTTACGCTCTCGCCATCCTGTGCCGCAGAGACTAGTGGGAAACGGAGCATCAGTGACACAGCCGGAGACGGGACCTCGTCGTCGCGCGAGTCTGCAGGCTGCGCATGTATACACGCACCAGCCACGCGGTGTGTCATCCGACGATGATCGTGAGTTCACGCATGATTTTGATTACCCTCGACCTCGGTACTCTTCGAGCTCCGTCGTGCATGAATCCGGAGTCGATCCTCCCCCGCATGTTCTCGATATTCCGAAAATCTCGTGCGCGCGGGCCTGTTTGCTATGTGTATGTTGTGTCCTTGAGGTGAACGGATGCTGCTAGCAGTCTGAAAGTTGGCGTCCGGAGGGTGCACTGGCTGCTCCAGGATACTAAGTTTTAGAGTAGCATCTCTTGGCGCTTAAGATTCACTAATAGTAACCACGTTCCTCTTAGACACTATAGTTCAACCGTGCTTACAGTGTCCACGAAGTAGCTGCTCTAGACGGCGCGGAAGCGGGCGTCTGAAGAGAAACAGATAAGTAGACCCTCTCCTATCATCTGTCTTTAAAAACAGCAACAATTCGAGAACTTGAAGCTGGAATATTAACCAAGCCCCGCTCCTTTGAGACATCAACATTCATCTTGAAAATAGTCGTCTAACGATTAATTGCTCGCTCCGCTAACCCTCACAGTAGACCTAAGTTCCTAAGTAGAATCAATTCGATTTAGAGCCTAGAATTTGACCATCCTCAGCTTCCGTCCTCTCAGACGCCAACTGCGCAATCCTCACGCTATCCCCAGCTTCTCCCATTTTGAGCATCTCCGGCTAACATCGGTCTCAAGTTGCCAGGAACGCGGTTCCGCCAGAAAAGCTTCTCATCCGTGTCCGAACGCGCGTGTAAACTGGCAGCTGACCTTGAATGGTCAATCGCTGCTAGAATCCCGCAGCCTCGTCCCGTTTCACTCGCCTAATCGTATTCTACGCGTGTCGATACTACGACCTGGATTCCATGAGCGTAGCAGGAACGCGCGCGCGCGCGCGCGCAAACAAGCGAACGAGCGCGCGTCACAGCCACCCATGGAATTTCGTGAAATCGAGTGGCTTCCGCTTCGTGCACTTTCTTGCTTTGGCTCTGCCGGCGGTGTTGCACGCGAGCTATCCGCCTCGCCTGTTGCTCGGGCAAGTTACAAACGATCGCACAACCGACACCCGAACGCGTCGCGCGTCCGTGCCCGCGTCCTCTTGCCTCGTTTCTCGTGGCTAGATTCGTTGTTTCGGTTCTGCCATCTTGTGCGTCGGCTAGTTTCATCTCGAGCCTCGTGTCTTTCGCCGTGCTCGAGACTCGAGCTGTTCACTTGCGATTGTTATTTTATGTGAGATTGTTTGTTTCCGCACCAGTTCGCATTGATGGACTCGATTGAAGAGGAGACAAGACCCATTGGCCCTCTTTCGCTGCGTGCGCTGTAGACTGTGTCGTCGCTGTTGCGCTAGATTACTATCATTAAAACAGTATGTTTCATTCAGTTTCAGTATCGCACGGTAGGGCCCATCGGATCGGCCGCTAAAATCGCAGAAACGTAACCGTGCGCAGGACACCGCATTAATTCGCACGGCTTCCTTTAACCGTATCCCGGATGTGCATGCGAGGTCACGTCCGGTTTCGACGGAGGTTTTCCGACGTCACGTACGCCGCGACGTCCGTAACGAAATTTCTAATCCGTGACAGCTCCGTATAGTCATGCTCGTTATTCAGACGCGCCGCTGCTCACCGATCGCACGATCGTCGAACGCTGTTCCGGTCGATCACGGAATTCCTTCTATCGACACGACAAATGTCACGTTCAAATCGACTACTGATTCTACAACTGCGTGCTAGAAATAAAACTAGAAATAAACTCCGTTAAAATTTACATAATTTAGCGCTTTTAATCGCTCTTGGATCTTGTATGTGGCGACTACCTGCACTATTCGCCAACAGATGGATTCCTTTCTTGCGAGTTACCTGACACGTCTCGGTTTATATATATAGAATCTCGAATCGTTCCTTTGATATCCCCGTGTCTAAGGCAGGGTCCTCTAACGCTCCCCACTCTTTTCTCATGTTTTCAGTCTCCCATGTAACAGAAAAACTAGACTCCCCCACATGTACATTCGACAAATAAAAATAAATAATTCTGACACGCGAGTATTGCTATAGAGCAGCGAACGCGTTCGATAACAATCAGAATTCGATTGCCAGTTGATTCGATCTGAATGGTTCTTCCGAACGGTGCTTTTAACGATCGTATAGACTCCTGTTATGCGTAATTGAATTCGATCCGATCGACGACGAATAAACGCAAAATTTGATCGACGGGCGCCGATTGCGAGCGCAAATAAAAACTGAGCTTCTCTGTGTTGCAGATATCGCTACCGAAGAGACGGGCCTGTGTGGTTGCATAAGATAGGCACATTCGTGATCTACCCTGTAGATCCGGGCTTTTGTAGAATTGTAAATATCAGAAGCTCGTCTCTACAGGTATCTTACGGATGACATGCCACGCGACTCTAGATTGCAATGCATGGCGGTCGGCGCGAACCTTTATAAATCACGCCCTGTGTCGTCCCCCCGAGCTTTATTCGAAAAATACTGTTGACAGTAAGCGAGCAATAAATAGAAAAGAAGAACGAGCCTTTCGCCGCTTACTCGACGTTAGAGTTCCTATATGGCGTAGTTGTCAATAATAGGCTCACCTGTGAAATGTACTTAATACTTAGAACTAGATTGCGTTGTTTAGTAGCTTCGCTACATCCCTAGATCGTACGTAATTGTTTATCATTGTTCTTTCACGAGCTGTATTCTAGGACCACTGAAATAAAATGTTGAATAAATATGGAGTATGCTGGTTACCGTGGAGGTTTGGACTTCGGCGTTTTCTCGTACAACTGTAGTGCGAATGCGAGTTAACAATGTATACTGTGCTGTTTTGAAATATAAAGAAACCTGGAAACGATGTTGTTACATTTTGATTAATTGTTTCATCCCCTGAGCCTCATAACGTAGACGAGAAATGTGTATGAATAGATTGGATAGTATATGGATAGATAGATTGATACTGTGATAGATTCAGAGATAGTTGCTTTAGTGAGATATCGATTAGTAATTAAAATTCCAAGACACTGTGCTGCTTGAATTATTTAATACCCGACAGAGAACGTTTTGAATATAAATGCTGCATTTGAATTTCAAATTTGCGCCCTGGTGGAGGTTCGTCCAAACTTCTAGAGACTTTCCTCTGTCGACATAGAAGGAATCTGTGAATATAGGGAAACTGCTTAGATTGCGACGTTACCAACCGAGTTTCTTACAAACTATGTATGTTTTTTAAACAATATGTCACGTTGTATTACAATATTCTCAGGAAATATTAATATAAACAAGAACAAAGCAGGCAAGTTTATACAAACCATAGAATTTAATGAATCCGAAGATCTCCGATGGTAATATATTTAATTCTCAGTCTGCGCCACCAGATGGCAGCACCGTGCGATTTGAAGCCTAAGTTCAACCCCTAAGCAGAGTATGATCTTCTTAGACTCGGTTAGTATCATTCCACCACTATTGAAAGACCATCTAAGCTTTCTGCAAAAGAGTACTCCAATCGACGATCAAACAGTTATCAAATACACCTGACAATTTTTTCGACACTTCCACCCCCTAAATCCTAATATATTCTTAACACTCGCAAGCCCCTCAAATCCACCAACTAAAAAAATAATTTCTCAGAATTAAATATTAGTCGATAACGTACCAAATTTCTTCGTATCCGACGAATCGGCTGGTGCATGCACTATACCAATCTCTTTCTTTCCTATAGTAGCACGTCACAAGATGGCAAAATCGTTCACGGTCGTCCAGCAAAAAAGCTAGGGAGCACGTTCACGAAAAGTCGGCTCATGATAAGCGGGATCCCGAGTGCATGGAGGCCGGAGCGTTTGATGGTGCGATAGCATGGTGGTACCCGGGGCGACGAGGTATTATATTATTGATCGTCCCTCGAGCTCTGTCCCCATCAGCTGTCGTGATCCCTGCCGTTCTCCTGGTACTACCGGGTTGCACGTTAACCTTTGTACTGGCTGCGGAACAAAAAAAAAACGTTTACAAGCTGGATGCATATCTGCCGTGCCCTCGCAAGGACGCGTTTTTCTTTCCTCGAGCAGCCGGATAACGCTCGGCCTCGCTACCCTGTTTCCCCCAGCGTGCAACAATTTTCTACGACCTCCACTTTCGTGCCGGAATAACTGCAAAATTCTCCAAAGCGTTATAATAACGTGGAATCCGAGACTCGACGATTATTTAACCCTCTCAGGGCCGAACAACGATATATCATTCTTGGCTAAGCTTGAGAAAATGTCGTTTCCTTAATACTACTTACTTCTTCTTGTTTTTTGAACTTTCTGATTATTAGATTTTGCAAAATTTTTGTAATTTCTTTCCGGGAACTCGTCAAATTGCATCGAACAAGCTTGGTATATTTTGTTGAGGTACACACACGACTCTTTTGGTCGACAGTGAGAGGGTTAAATAAAGATCTGCACTTTTATAATTTAATTTTGATTCTCTTAAACTCATTATTGTTTATATTAAAGTAAAGTCATCGAGGAAAGCTCGACGCTATTAGGTCGTTTCTTTGTCAAGGTTATTACAGAAGAAACAAATTAGCGAAGCAGCTTTATGCACTGACCACTTTCACGATGCAAATGAGTTGAGTATTTATCTCCTGTACCTATTCTTATCTTACCGAGTGGGAGGGTAGTTTTCATACATTATGCGAACTATTTAATTATTTCAAATGGATGCATCCTCGTTGACATAACCAGCTATCTCGACCGCAGCGGAAGGCAAGAACCGCTGCCAGAGATTCCGAATGAATTCCCCAGTTCCGTATGAGCCCCGGCAGACATCCACTTCCGGTAATCCAGCCGAATCTCGGCTCTGGGTTCCCGGCGGGGTCGAAGCACTCCAGCAACACGGAAGCCGGGTAAGGTCGCGCGGCATTAATCGCGCGATAATGACCGACAGATGAAGAAATATCGCTCTCCAATGACACGTCAGTGGGTTAAGGCGAATCCCCGCCATTATGACGTGTCAGCATCCGGGGGTAATCCACGATAACCATTTATTTCAGATCCACGGACCGGAGCGAAAGGGGTGGCAGGGTGGAAAACAGGGCGAGAGGCGGAGAAAGAGAAGAGCCGCACAAATCTTCCTTCCCGTGGACAACTTGAAGAGTCTCTTCAACCGACCCACACCCCCTCCGCCTTCCTTTCTCACCCCCTGGTTCGCTCGTCTTCTTCCGCCCGGTCTGCCAGCCTCGCGAACGTAATATCCTGCCAGCTCTTCCTGGTCTTGGGTTCTCTCTCCTCTCCTCTCCTCTCCTCTCCCTCTCTCTCTCTCTCTCTCGCTCCCTCGCTTGCTCGCTCTTTGGATAGCTCGAACCTTCTAACACGAATCTCTTCGTGTCTCCTCGAGTTCCGTCCGCTACCCCCTCTCGCGGGCCCTTCAGGGTGTCACTAATACCGCGAGGATTAATGTTACGTGGCGGGGCTTACGGGCCCACTATTAATTTCATCGGGAGAACAATATCTTACGTGCTGCCGCCGGAGTATCGGGCACGCTGCTCTTCAACTCTCTTCCTCTATCGGTTTCTCCGGGTCTCTCCCTCTCTCTCTCTTTCTCTCGTTGCGTACCTGGCGCACCCCCTGACGATCTAATGCGCGGTTAGCCGGAAAAGAGATCTTATCTCCGCCCTTGGGAGCTCGGAAACGTGGCTGATTGCGCGCCACGGGAAACGCGACCTCTACGTGCCGCGTTTTCGTCGATTTTCGGACGCTGCCGGCTGCTTCCCTTATGGGGGAGCCTAGTTTACGTCGATGAAATATCAGTGATTTTTAAGAACTTCTTTTTTGACTTCTTCGACACTTTTATCTCGTATTTTCGAAGAGTATTACCGTCGATTTATTGTTAAACAAACAGGTTCTCCTCTTAGACCGTAGGTGCACCCTTCGAAAAATATTGCAACGCTATAGTCTTACTTTAGAAATTGTAGAAATTCACAGTTTATACACCATAAAATCGAAATAATTTGGTTAATATTGCCTGTCTTAACAATGCTGCAAAGACACATAACAACTGTTTAATATATTTTGTTCATAAAAAGAACCAGGGCTCAGTCGAAATTAAAACAATGTTCCTGGCACTATTTTAATATTATAAATATACCATTATTATTATCATTATCATATAAATTATTTCGAAACATTGAAGCTCTAAAAACGATCTAACCATCACATTTACAAAAACTGTTCCAATCCGATAAATTCGAATGAAAGCAGACAAATTATTTTAGATAAGAACTACAAATTGCAACACGTCCATACAAATTATTCCTTTCTTATCCGTCGTGCCACAGACACGCAGACTAAAACTTCCTTTTCGGAACGACCCTCCGCTGTCCAATTATTCTCGGCTGCTCCGTGGAACGGAAACGAAACCACCGATTTCATTTAAAGCTCGCAGCGCAGGGCGAGCAGCGAAGGAAAAGGTACATAGACTATTAGAAACGCACGGAACGCTCGGCAAACAATTACAGGCCTTACAATGCAGCGATCAGCGGCGGGCAGAATAACTGATAGATCGCATAAGCAAGGTACGCGATCAGCATGGCAGTCGCACGCAACTTCGACAGGCCGATCGGGCCTGGATCAGGGCGCGCGTCCAAATCGCTGTCTAGGCGGGGAACTGACAGGCCGGATCATATTTCTTTCGTTCTGATGTTTCGAGAGCATCATAGGTTCGCGGTAAGTGTAATACAAAGGTTATTACGGCGCACGATAACATCCGAGCATAGTCGACGGGTTTGACTGACGAGCTCTCAGACGTCGCTGCAGGAGCACGCCATTTGCGGGGCCCGGCTGATATTTATCTGCAAGTAATTAGGAGCCGGGGCTGGAATCACGCATACCGTTTTCGCCGTTCTTCCAGGATAACTTTCGCCCCGTAACGCTGCCAATAATAATTATACACTTCCCCCCTTTTGTCGCTGGTAGCGTGCTGCCGCAGCACGCCTACCCTGTCTCTCTCTCTCTTTCCCTCCCTTTTCTGAAGAACCTCGGCAAACATTGTTTCCGCGGCACTTACCGTTTATAGAGACCGGCTTATCTGATTATTTGGAAAAAGCTCAGTGATTCGTCACTCGGGACGGTTGGATCGCTTCTAGATCTGGCTCGTGCGGAATCGGGGACCTCGACAGGTATCGTGCTCGTTCCAGCTGCCCAGGAATTGATTCCGAGCCACATTCCGCCTCGCGAACGCTCCGTGTGCTCAAGAAATCGGGCTGACTTCGCAACACCAATCTGCGAGTATTTTATTCTGTCGTGAGAAAGCGTATTTTCCAATTCTTTGACGTCGTTTTCTAGTTTGTTGGGAAATATGTTTAATGAATATCTTCCAACGGTATTTGCTGAAAATACCTTACCTTGTGTGACCATCAGTTTTCTGCTGACGTTATTCGCAGCCACTTTAAAATGACGGGGATGCTCTGTAACCTACAGAAAGAGAAAATTAACAGATTATGACTTTTTCAAACCCTTTCGTTCATCACCTTGTGGAATCTACAATGTAGATGATTTTATCTGGATCAATAAATTTACTAAAACGGAAGCAAATTCATAATTTTGTACAGGATCGTTTTATTCGTTATTAGATGAGACCGACTCGAAAAATATACCTGTCGAAGGGACACGAGCTCCAAAATATGAACCATTGCCGTGATATTCGGTGTTAAATGAGACCGACCCGGCAAATATACCTATCGAAAGGACACGAGCTCCTAAATATGAACCATTGCCGTGTTATTCGTTATTAGATGAGACCGACTCGAAAAATATACCTGTCGAAGGGACACGAGCTCCAAGATATGAACTATTGCTGTGTTATTCGGTGTTAAATGAGACCGACTCGGCAAATATACCTATCGAAAGGACACGAGCTCCTAAATATGAACCATTGCCGTGTTATTCGCTGTTAAATGAGTCCGACTCGGCAAATATACCTGTCGAAGGGACACGAGCTCCAAAATATGAACCATTGCCGTGTTATTCGGTATTAAATGAGACCGACTCGGGAAATATACCTGTCGAAGGGACACGAGCTCCAAAATATGAACCACTGCCCTCAATAAAACGCAATTGGAGGAGGGTTAATTGTCGAAATAATCATTGAAGAGGAGCGACTCCTCGGTGATTTCATCGCCCAAGAGAAAGTGCCATTACGAATTTCCCGGAGGACGTTTTCCCTCCAGGGAAACTGGCACACGTCGAAAAGGGGTTGGGGGTCTCCTTCTACGGACCTCCTCGGCCCTCACCGCATCAAAACAACGTGGGCTAACGCATTGTTTCGCTGTTAACCCTTTCGCTCCCGACTCCGTCGGGAGGATAACCATAAATAAGTCACCCGTGCGACATCGCGAGTACTGCTGCACCGAAGGATTTATTTGTACGTGCAGGTACTTTGCAAATTGCCGTGACGGGACTAGAAAGTTAATGGAAGAACTTCTGTCGCTATCTATTAACGGGAAAGCTACCCAGTAGCGCTTGCCACCGCGGTTTCCTACTTTCTGTGGCGAACAATGTCCCTCAAGAAACCATTTCTTGAGGACGCTCAGTTGGAACTCTGCGGGCGTTCTCGTTTGTTTAAAATTTTAGGGGGTTCGAGGTGAACTGCATGCATCCATTTGTCCAATTTGGATTCTATAGGGTTTGATTTAATGCCTATCTAATGGTAGCCATTTTCCTCATTTCTCATGTCCAGTTTCTTCCATGAAAGGTATGATCATTTTTGTGATGACGATGTAAATGGTTGGCCAGTTAAACGATGTACATTTTGTTTGGACTTGATGAGACTATCTACATCAGTCGTCGTTGTCTGATAGTTAATACATCATATAGAAAGAGGAATATATCAGAAATTGTACAAAGAACGGAATCAAAGAGAAGCACAAGTAGACTTCCATCTTCAACGATCCCAGCTCTCGAAAGAATAAACGTCTTAAGAAGACCTCCACCTTGGAAAGTCCATCATCCAAGAAAGATAATTCTCCCAAGAAGACTTTCACCATATAAGAATCTAGCTCCCTGAAGCGTAATTTTCTTCCATCAGCAAGCAGAAGAAGACTTCCATCACCAAAAATCCAGAACTGAAAGCAAGCTAACTGTTCCAAGAGTTCTCATAAAAAAAACCCTGGCTCCGAGGAAGACAATTTTCCTAAAAGGACTTTCATCTTGGAAAGTCGCTCCCAGGTGAAACTCCAGCTGCAGAGCTGTCCGATTCCGTCGATCCGCGAAAGCAGGAACCCGGACCTAGGTCACGGTGCGTGCCGGTCCCCGCATCATCGATCACGGGGCGAAGACAAAAGACCCCCCCGATAAAGAAACGGATAGCCGTTCGATCGGAGCGGCGTATCATCGTGAGGAATACTGGGTCCGGGGTCCAGGGCTGGCTTCACTGGGCTGGCACTCTAGTCAGGACGATAACGGTATACATGTGGAGAGACGGTTGCGTTGGTCGATGCTGCCGCGGAGGCAGGCTGCTCTCGGTCGTCTTCATGATCAGAAGAGCGGCAGCATCCTGGTCCTCCCTTTAGTAGTCTCATACCACTGGCGTATACCCTTACCGTGGTACCCCTGGCGGCGCGGTGCTAGCCGTGACACGAGAATGTGATTAATGATCGCAACGGAGAGCCATGCACCGTACACCGCTCTCCTCTTTTCCTCTCCTCTTTCCCCCGGCCCACCTCTTCAGGATCCGGCATCCCTTTCTACCATTCGCCGTGACCAAGGTTCTCGTTCCTCTTCTAGTCGGAGTCGATTCCGTTCTTCCCTGGACGTCCACCGCGTTTTCTCTTCCCTCGTATCGGTTCTCTCTTTCAGCAACCCCTGCTGCTGCCGCTGACGTTCCCGCTGCCGCTGAAACTGGCCTCCACGATCCTCTATCTTCCTCTATAGTTCTCTGTGTCTCCCTTCCTCTCTCTCTATCTCTCTCTCTCTCTTTTTCTCCTCGCTTCGTTCGCCAGCCTGCAATCTGACTGTCTGCCAGCTTTCTTCTTTCGCCAGATGATCCTCTTTCTCCGTCCGCCACCGTGCACTGCGCGGTTCGACTGATTATCTCGCTCCTATTTTCTACGCTGCCAGCATCCAGCTGGTTTTCCCTCGGCTCTCCTTCCCCGACGACGCCCTCCAGGTTCTTCGACCAGCAACCGGGTCAGATATCTTCCGTCGAGGAAGGGGTTGATGTTTATGCGAGTACCACGGGTACTGAATAATTCTTTCGCTGCCCCAGGCTACCAACGAGTTTAATGGACACTGAGTGGCTCCTGCAAGTTTCAGAGACCGGCGCGACGCCCTTTTTGCGATCAACGGGCTCACTGGAGGGCTACCGATCAATGATTCGCCGGTTTTTAGAGTCGTTTAGAGAATTAGTCGTTCCAGCGATGAATGGATATTGTTGTTAACGCGTTTTTCGTGCGTGAAAGTCGTTGCTTTTGGGCTGTTTTTACGAAGAAAGTGTTAAAAATTGTCTAGATATGTCACACGCTAATAATTTCAAATTGTTTAATAATAATATTAACATCTTTTTACATATTGGAATATTTCAGGGAGGAAGGAATTATTTCCATCATCAGTAGATTGGTTATATTAATAATTAGACTGTGGATTGTATGCATTTTTTATCAAATTAAGTGAAATACTTGATTTTGAATTATTCGTTGTATTCCTCTTAATTTATCAAAATTAAAACCAGAAATACAATTACATTTAATTCCTGCACAATTCCTGCAGAAAATTTGTATTTTGCATAAAGATCCTGTTAATAAATAAACGTCATTAATTTCTCGGTATCGTGGATGCATAATTACAAAAATATTATAATTGCAATTATAAATATAAAAAGAACATCAGGCTCACTTATCGAAAATCAATTCAACGAATTTGTTTCCTTGAACATATATTATAATAACAATTGCTAAAAATTTGAATAGATACGTTTTTGATATTCTTATCACGTAATATAAAATAGTTGCTTTTATTAAGTATTACAATACAAAGTATTACACTATACTATTAAGCACTACGTCAAAATATTAATTTCCTGAATGTTCAAATTTTCGTTCAATTCAACGTTTTCATCCAGAATGTCCCGGCCATCGTCTCGGTACCATTTTCCCAAGATTTCCAGAAAGGGATCAACGATAGAATTTCTTGTTCTACGTTAAATGAACCTGTCCAAGGCAGGACCCGCCGGGAAATTAAGAAGTCACGAGAGCCGAGGAAGAAATCAGTCAGTGCCTGTTCCAAGCACGATGACTTTGATTCTATCGGGCCCGCACCCCGCCTATCTAAATCACTTATCGATATCTTCGCGATCGCAGTTTCCCTCAATATCCGAATGCCGTCGATCTTAATAATCGCAGACGTTTACCATCGCATTTCCCGAGGATCCTTATATATATTCCTATTTTCTCTGCGCGATCACTGTCCGAGAGTTTTGCATTTGAAAAACGAGGGGAGAGGAGAATAACTACGTTTAGAATAATGAATCGGAATGAATGCATTATTCAAGCCTGAAGAGGTCGGTAGCCATTTGGCCCGCGAGCGTTTAGGGGCGCATGGCCGCCAAGTATGGCCGCCGGGACCAAATCTGTCGACTCCTCCACCATCCTATTTTAATACCGTTTTAATTTTCTTTGACAGATATTCCGTCATTTTGTTAACTATATTTTATAGCAGACGTGCTAGTAGAGTACCTTTCAATTTTCGTTTTCGATTATGTGAAATTAGGGTGTCTAAAGCTTCGCTTCATCCTTTCTCTGTTGGCTATTACATCGATCTTCTATTGCAATATTTAATTCAATTGTTTACTGGTTTTGTATTAAATATTTTATCAACTGATAGAGATGCTAAACAAATTTCTATGAAATAAGAAACTGTTTAAATGACGTCATCCAATCGATCAAAAGAACAAACGAATACAAGCCTGCACCTACCTCTTATAATGAAAACTCACCCCTCTCAAAACCTCTCAAACTCACCCCAAGCTCCTCAAAACGTGGAAAAATTACCTCTCACATCCGCACACCTCTCTCACAACAATAAACTATTCTGCTTCACCCTGGTTCCCTAAAAAAATAGAATGCAATCTTGATCTCTAGCCACCCTTTATCCTAATCATCCCCCAAGTCGAGGATAGGCGGGGCCTCGGTGAACAAACTTGCGAAAATAATTCACCAGCGTGGAACAACGCACCCTTCGACAGTTTGGCCATCGTTGGCCGAAGGTGGACCAAGAGAATCAAGCGCGGGAGGTAGAGGGTGCGAAAGAGGAGCGAACAGAGAGGGAGTGAGAGAGTACTCCCTGCGGAAATCAACGGGGGTGGGAGCGTTTCGCTGAAATTTCCGGCGTATTGTCGGCGTTCGGCGGCCGTGGATGATTCGGAGCCACCATCAACCCCTTTTGTGACCGAGGAGAGAGCACTGTGGCGGGGGTGGACGCGAACGGGGCTGATGGGATATGGGGATGGCGACGCGTCCCTGGCGACGCCGCGACGCTGACAGCGTCCCTGCCATCCGAACTCTATTTCCGCGCTTTCTTTCGCACACCCGGGATTAAAAGCTTCGCTGTTTCTGCGGGCTTGCAGTCCGGATTACCCGGGACCTACCATGATCGCTCCTCGAGGATCATGATCGCCGGGATGATCGCTGTCGCCGCCGGAATCAACGGAGATTATCCGCTGTTGCCGTCGAACCAGGTGGAAGAGGGTGCAGAACGCTCTGAGATCGTGGAAAGGGCGTTTTATCGTTCTGATTAAAAATTTTTATGATTGTTTATCCGAGAAATAATAAAATCTCAATTTAATATCTGCTATAATATAATAATATAATATCGTATATTAATTTATTGCCAGATTATAAACTGAATCTTCGATATTAAAAGAAGAGTAAGGGGTGTCCGAAGGGGTGGTTTTCAGTAATTCTGCTTGAATAATTTAAATGTTTGTTCACTCTAGTATATTATCCGATTGTGAAAGCTTGATATTTGCTTATTTATTAAATGAACATAGAATGAGGGTGCTAACACCCTCATGCAACAATTCAGCACGTTTCCCTTTTTGAAAGGCAGTGGTGTTGAACGCGCTGTTTCATTGATTGTAACTAGCGTGAACAATCTTGTTTTAATCTAGATTTGTAATAATAGCGTGGAAAAATTAAATTACCAGTCTTTCGATTATAAATAGCTCTACGTGACGTGATTGTTAGCTACGAAACGCAAACGGCTGTTAAGAAGCGGACACCGATACGAAGGTAATAATGGTATCCCTCGCGAAATGAATATCGTGTAATAACACACTCCAAGAAGGTAGAATGGGAATAAAGATATATTTAGAAAATCGAAACAGGGTCTCTAAACGGGAAGTTCGGGGCGAAGCGGCGAATTGATGGCGGTATACTCGGTGTAAGCAGTCGATAATTACGGTTTAGTTGTCCGATTGACGAGATCATTATTCCCGGGTCTGGTGAAATGATATCGGATCGCAAGTGGGAAGGAAATCTTAATGCAGGAGGAGATTGAGAGTAACGAGCACGGAATGACTGCCCGAAGTCAATAATTACAGTTTAGTGAACATGTTGCATGGATTATTATGGCAGCTGAAGCTGCCGGCCGAGGCGAGGACATTAATGAGCAATTACAGTCGGGGGAATTTAGAAAATTGAAAGTGCTGTCTTACTCTCGGGCACATGACTTATTGCCTGCAGCGCGGCGGAATTCGCTGAAACGCGATAGCGTTCGATCATTTTTACTCTTTACAGAGAGAATGTAATTTACTTCACGCTTGGTTGTTTTACTTTTCGGCTGATTCTTGAATTGATTGCACGTCCGTCGTGACACCTGATTCTAAACGCCGCGCTTAGATCAAGCATGGCCGCCGGTAATGCTTCTCGCTCTCGTTCCCGAAGGAATCTCGCAAACGAGGAAACTCCGTTGCCCAATCCTTCGGAATTATTACGAACGAGGAAATTCAATTAACCCTTTGGGAAACTGCTGCGAATGAAGAAACCGCGTTGCTTAATTCCTGCGAATAGTTACGCTCGAGGAAATTCAATTAACCCTTTGGGGAGTTATTATAAATGGCGAAATTCCGCGGCTCGATTCTTGCGGAATTTCTTTCAGCTGCTATTGGATATTGCTGAGTGATGCAAAAGGTATCTTTTCATGTCGCCGTGTAGACTCTACAAGCGTCCATGTTGGTAACACTTGCACCGGCGGCCGTGATGGTCGGCAAACTCGGGGGATGAAATACTTGATGATATTAAACATGAATAATGTAACGACTCGGGGGCGAGGAACAGCGGCTGCTACGAGGCTTCCTAGAATACAACATACGCAAAATCACAACGCAACATCTGTCCGGCCTGTAAGACCTACCAGAGATCGGATTTGCAAAAACTGTGGCTGCGAGACCGCTTAAAACATTACACGCTTCGTTACAAATTATTCTTTCCCACAAGAACAATGTCTACAAACTAAATTAACTTTTCAGAATTCATAAATGTCATCTGGGATGTACGCGTTTATAAAAGTTATAAAAAAATATATTTATAAAAACATATATTATGAAAATAAGAATAGTAGTCTGGGAAATATCGACGTGTTTTTTTAAAGTCGAGAAAGTCACCTAGGAAATGTACGTTTATGAAAGTTAGAACAGCCGTCTGGTAAATACGTTTTATGGAAAATGAAGGTGCCATTCGGAAAATATATTTTTACGAAGTCTAGGAAAGTCGTCTAGAAAGTGTATTTATGAAAGTTAGAATATATATTTATATCTATATCAGGGTCAGATGTCAGAGGAGTCGTCTAAAAAACATATTCGTGTGACAGCTGAAAGAGTGGTCGGAAAAATAAGTTTCTATGGAAACTAGAAAATTCGTCTGGAAATTGCATTCCCATGAAATATGGACGATCCTCGTCGTATTGCAATTACGAGCAGATTATCGCTAGAAAGCCGCGTATTCCGCCTGTCGATGGAAAATAAATTGTTGACGCGAGGCTACTTAATATTATCGAGGCTGCTAGATCGACAAGAATGCGAAACTTCTCCGGCAGCAACATCGAAACGAGGCTTATCGACGGGAATAACGACAGCGGAGTAAATTGGTCGAAACAAGAGGGCCCCGGTAACCGGGAAAAAATCAGTGCCGGATGACTCGTCGGTTTCTGAACGAACCGGAATGACTAAGTGTGAATTCAATTAAGGGTTTGTTTTAAGCATCTATCAAACCTTGTTTACAGGCGAATCATTATTTACGTAACAAGATGAGATTGACAATTCCGCCTTGGTTAATTAATGATCTACCCGGGGCCATCGTAATTCGCGTGTTACCTGCACCGAAATTAGCTTAATCTAATTAGATCTGGTTATCTGTTCTATTCTCTTTTCCCCACCGGTCAATTAACTTTTTCTCTGCTCAGGAATGTTCGCAGGATCATACCGTATCAAGTATAAAGAAACAAAAACGTGATCTTGTGCACAATTAAAATTCTCGAGTCGATGTAAATACAATTTAAAAAATATGATATATAATATAAAAATATCTCAAAATCGATAATAAATTTAAATAAAACATTGCTCCTACATCTTTCGGACAATATTAAAAAATTATTTTCGAATGTAAAACGCTGTATCTATAAATAACATTGAATCGAGTAACTCGGTATTTATAAGTATTATTCCATCAGTGTAAATTTCTTTAATGTTTCTAGGGCCCAAAGCATGTGTTACCAGTTTAAAGATAGGGTTCACAATGCTCTTTCTTTCCCAAGAAACCCCGGAAACCATAATGGCTTCGAAGCTATTAATTAATGATGCAAAGGCCAATTCTGGAGATTTTTGAAGCGGATACTTTTCCATCGTTTTCCCAAGGAACCATAGTTTTCGGGCCCGAAGTTTTCTCGAGAAAGGACGGCATTCTCTTTGTACAGCGGCCATGAATGCCTAAACACAGCCGCGGTAAGCAGCGGGGTGTTAATAATGGTCCTGGAATTCGGTCCCGGACCGTGGACCAATGTCAAAGGACCGTTCCTCGTCCAATCGGGGGCCGGTGTGCGGCAGGATGTTGTTGTAGGCCGGACCAAATAGTTCAGGGCGGATCCATCTTTTAATTGTATCGAAGGGTCGATCCGCAACGCAGCACTCCGGTCAAAGACTCGTGAGAAACGGAGTGCGTGCACATGGGGGGACCAATTCATTCGGCCGGGCTTTCCGTGAAAACGGATATCATTAATTAAGACACGCGTCGCCCACGAAAAACCGGGACAAATTGGTGAAACAGCGAGAGGTTCTTTAACGTCATGCACTTGCTTCCGAATGATTATGTAAATGCCTTTCGCGATGCTCGAAGTTGCTT